>CABEEJ010002768.1:16728-37680 GCA_901482245.1 Timema douglasi
GTTGCCTGGTGGTTTTTTTTTTCTGCCTGTCGAATATTTAAAGTCAGTAGGTCAAGAAGAGCATGATCATCGGAGAAAGTGCTATGAATGAGATTCACCTAACAAGTGCAAGATGACAAACCTTGGACCAAGAAAGTTGCCGCTTAGTTAATCAGGGGTGTTCATAATGGAAGAAAACTAACGCTTGCGCAGTTTCAATTATTTTACCCTTCGTTAAACCTCTAACTGTAGCTTCATATGTTCGACTAAAAACAAAAGCAGAGCTGGAATGAGAGGAGTTGGGACAAAAACATGATAACTCTCATTTTATGAAGAAACAAAAGATGTTAACGGTGTTTTCTGGTAGCTTACCTCTTGAGATACAAGTTGCTGTTTTTATAGTCAGTCAATACCTTGAGGATAGATAATATCGAATAATGCTTTATTTACTTTTAATAGCTAGATTTCAGGATTTTATTTTCGTTTAAATAGTAAATATATCTCATCTAAATCTATGAGGAAACAAATAGCCGAAACCATTGTTAATGCATTTTAGTGGGGATAGTCCCTCATAGATATCATATTCTGAAAATTGAAAAATGACACCTGGACACAGGGAATCGAACCCGGCACCTTCGGCTTATTACGCCAATGCTCTTACCACTGAGCTATCCAGGATTAGTCCCGTGCACATGTTTATAAGCTGACGACTTCCGCACGTCCATCTTAGACTCTGCCTTAAACTATGAGTGAAGAATGACCATGGACACGGGGTGATTCCTTAATAGCTCAGTGGTAAGAGCATTGGCGTAATAAGCCGAAGGTCCCGGGTTCGATTCCCGTGTCCAGGTGTCATTTTTAAATTTTCAGAATATAAATCTATGAGGGTTCTCATGTTTTCTTTCCCGGATCCCTAAAATGTGGTCACTTGATTATCTCTAAGCCAATCACAAGGCATAGGCCCATCAGAAACAATCTCAGCTTTATCCGAGATTCTTCAACAAATATGCTCACAATAACCAATCAAATTTCAAAACAAACCAACTCAATCAGTACGCATGCGCCTATAACAAACCACACAATACGCGTACACACTTACAAAGAGCGATACAAGCAGAAGGCTGCGTCTACTGTTGGGAGATGAATTTGAAATGGCCCATTAAATAAAAAGTTTGTGTGTCGTGTTTATATCGATTTGTTTCAATACACAGCATAATAATTAGAAAACATCCATCGTGACAATATTTTAAAATATATTTTTTCTCCAGTATAAAATTAAATAAATTGATAACCATTTGTTTGAAGTTTGTGCTGCAAATCATTATTGATCAACAAAGGTTTTTGATAGCGTGTGGATTTCTGCACCATTTGAGCAGATTCTGCTCTAAATTTTCGGCAAGCGTTTGAATCAAGCTTAAGTAAGGTAGCAAGAAATATTAAGCTTACCTTACATCATTCCACTATGGTTTGGCTTATAAGACAGGGTAATTTTGTAGTCCATTAAGGTTGGTCTGATACCTTTCATGGTAAATTAAGGGTACATTAATAGAGAAGATTTAAATAATCTCTTAAGCTACGAATACATTTTCATCAATAATCATACTCATATTAGTATATTTGAAAAATTACACCTGGACACGAAAGTCAAACCCGGGATCCTTTGCTTAGTAACCCAATGCTTTCACTCATACTTTAAGGCAAAGTCTGTGATGGACATGTGGAAATACTTTGTTACTGTGGGCTAGATTATTGATTGTGTAAAAGTTAAATTTTTGAGGGACATGCACTTAAAATTGAGGAGAAAAATGGGTGATGACACACTCTTAACTTGCTGAAAAGCAGATACCACCAACATTAATTTGATGATTTTTTCCTTGGTATTTTTGTAGATTGACCCTCTAAAATCACTTATGGTAACCGAAGAAGGTAGTGTTTTATTTTATTTAGCCCCACGTCTCATTATTTTTTCACTCTATATGCTCAAGTAATAATTAGATTAATGTGTTAAGAATGAATCAGGTTGAAATTAAATTAAGTGTACTTGTATTTGTGTGGAATAGTGGATAACTATTTAAGCAAACCCCTTCCTCCCCCTCAGTACACCCGAGTCTCAATCTATGAAAGTAGTGAACTAGCCTACACACACAGATAAAGAACCTAAAGTCAAGGCAGAATATAAAAATGAAAGATAAAAAATACTCCCCCTTGAATACGATAGTGTGCATTGTAGCAATATTTGTCACTAGCTGAGATTTTCTAGTTTATAAACTATACGTGGTAGGAAGCTTCACAGTGTTTGTTTTAGCGCTGCGTCTTACTACCTGTTCAGGTTATACTCCTGAAATTTAAAGTTGGTAGAGTGCCTTTAAGTCCTGCGTTGACCGTGTTTAGTTTGCTTCCGACCAGGTTTTTAATTAATTAAACAAATCTAATTTAAATTTTAAAACTCCGACTTTGAGGTGAATATGTTCGTGCACAGTGGATCCTAATTTTTTTAAATTTTCAGACCTCTACTTGCGATAGGTATCACGCAATGGTTTCTGACAGAGATTTCATCAATTAAAAAAAATATATTCAAAATTTTAAAATTCCAGCTTCAAAGTGCATAAGGGATACTGATTTTTAAAATTTTAGACATCGTGTGGTAGATCTCGTACAATACTTATGACAAACAAACACGCTCTTACTATTATTAATATAGATTTAAATCTTTTGTTAGCTGAATTGATTTAAGCATTATTATTTAATACATGTAAATTCAAAATTAATTTAATTACTTTAACAAATCGGGAATAAAATTGGGGCCAAAGGTTTTATTTTGAGAATGTCGTCTTAACTTACTTATAATAAGTTCATAAGATATGAATTAAGTTTCAGTTTTATATAAAAAGCAGAATATTACAAGTTTCTTTCTTTTATAATTGAAAAATATAACCTATCATTCTATATTTTTAATACCAAAACTCTCGATTTATTTTAAACATGTAGACCTACGGTACATTTTAAACAATTTTTGTTGTACTCAATTTTATGTTTGTATTTTAAAATGTTTCTTTATTATTATTATTATTATCATCATCATCATCATCAAAATGTTTAATCAACAATATTTGACTTCCACATGCATTTCAATTATATTGTCACTAAATTACGTATTACAAAATTGTAATCTTTAATTATAATTGACTGCTAAATTTGGTCCAATATCTAATAATTGCAAAGTAGCAAGCTAAAACTTATAACTCATCCAATTATTAACTTTCACTCTCATTACCAAAACTAGATTTTAGATTGATTTCCAAACTGTTATATCTAACAGTTTATAACCTCTCCAATGCATAATCGACTAATCATTATTAGTGAAATGTATCTGTAATATAGACGAGCTAATAACGAATACGTGTTTAATCAAAAGAGCCAGTTGGATCTGGTAACAAGGTGGAGGCTGAAGAACGGGACCAACAAGACGAAGAACAAAACTGATTGATGACCTCACACAAGGAAAGGAGATAAAGTTTCGGGAAATAAAACAGGAAGCTGCTGATAGGACATGCAAGAGGCCTCAGTTTGGACAAGAAATGAACCTGCAGAAAGACAGAACACCTAACAATAACAATAATAATATTTGTAGCTCCCTCACAATGAGTAATGCACATTTTGTTGATTGGAAATATTATTACGTATAAGTATTTTTTGTCCACCGAGTCTTTCTACCCTTGCGGATTATCCGCATATTTACCCTGATGGGTTACGGATGAGGAAGTTCGGATGTTGAGGAAATCTACCCATATATTTGTGTGGAGGGAGAGTGATAAACCGTTCAAGAAAACTAACACCCTTAATGCATTTTAACGGGATTTGAACCTAGACCTCCCCTCCACCGACAAACCAGCCCAAAGGAAGCTGACACCTTAGTACACGCACCAATTGATGCAGACAATCACAAGTGTTGATTTTTTTTATTGTCGCGTCTTACTACCTGTTCAGGTTATACGCATATATGATCATTACTCTAATGGGCTGAGGATGAGTGAGGCAGAATTTTAGAGGTAATATACCCGCATTTGCTCGAAAGAAGAATGGGAATTCATCTACTAATAAACCACCCTCAATAGACCCGTCCTGGATTTGAACCCCGATCCCCACGTCTTCAGCAAACCAGTCTAAAACGAAAGTGATGGCTTAGACTAATCGGCCACTGAAGTGGGTATCGCAAATGTTAGCAACGGTTTAATTTAATGAGTAGTGATGTAAAAGGTGTTGTAGAGGAAATGCACCCGCATTAAAGCAGTTAGGGGATTGAGATGTGATAGGAATAAGTCACATGATATAAATCATCTACAAGAAACCTTTCAGTTTTATTAGAATCTAGTCTCTTTCGAACCTAAAGCCTTAAACCACGTGACCACCTATGTGAGTTTGGAAAAAAAAAGCTTCAGCCTCCCTATTAACCAAATGCAATAATAATCTGACACCTTAGACTGCTTGATCCCTTCTGAGGGTCTTATAGTTTGTTGTGCTGGTGTATTTACTACTAGTATTTTGAATTGATTTTATAAAACACAAAAAGATGGAAAAAACTTTGAAGGATCTCACTAGCACTTGGATGATAAGGGAATATGCAACCTCAATGCAGACAAACCCACCTTTCAGGACACCAACCGGGGAACAAACACTAGCCTTGTCGTGTTTAGTCAAGCTTCTGAGCGAGGTTGTCAGTGAAAGAGAACGAGGGAGATATAAATATATGTAAATATATTATACATATATAAAAATTAATAATGATTGATTGGAATGTTATTCATATTTATATTGTTCACGGTCGTATGATGTCCACCTCTGAGTTCTGTTTCCCGTGTTCTATGACCTACACCTGACTCATGACCTATGTCAACCCCTAGGTTCTGTTTCACGTGTTCCATGGGCCAAATCTGACTCATGACCTCTGTCAACCCCTGAGTTCTGTTTCACGTGTTCCATGGCCTACACCTGACTCATGACCTCTGTCAACCCCTGAGTTCTGTTTCACGTGATTCCATGGGCCACACCTGACTCATGGCCTATGTCAACGTCTGAGTTATATTTCACCTGTTCCATGGGCCACATCTGACTCATGACCTCTGTCAACCCCTGAGTTATATTTCACGTGTTCCATGGCCTACACCTGACTCATGACCTATGTCAACCCCTGAGTTCTGTTTCACGTGTTCCATGGGCCACATCTGACTCATGACCGTATGATTTCAACCTCTGAGTAGAAGGGTCCGTGCTTATTAATCACGGGCTACACCTGGCTTGAAGGCTAGACTTATTAATCCCCAAGCAGAGGCTCCATTTCCCCTTGTTAACGAACCATATTTTATTAATCCCTGGAACTACAGTCTTGTCACACCTGTTCGCGGGACAGATGCTGTGGACCCCTGTGCAGAGGGTCAAGAAAGTTCTGAAGAACAGGTTCCTTGTTTGGATTAGCGCTTAGATTACTCGGAGATTGAATCTTACTGGGTAATTGAGCTTTTCCGGACGATTGGTTATGGTTGTTTAGGTTCTGTAACAAAATAACAGTTCAAAATCTCTTTACAACAGCTACCATAAAATTATTAATCTAATAATAGTGCGCCTCATAAATTCAAAAGGTCATTTATAACCAAATGTTCACTCAATAATACTTATAATAATACTTAGCATCGCGTCTTACTACCCATTTGGATTAAATACTTAAGTACCAATTACACTAACGGGCTCCGAATTGGTAAGCATGGCTTTAGAGGAAGTGAACCCGCGTTTGCGGGGAGATAAAGTGGAAGACCATTTAGGATAAACCACCTCCCAGTTCACCCGAGCGAGATTCTCCCCATCCTCGGTAGTCTAGCTCAACACAAAACTTGTGCGTTAGCTAACTACGCCACCGAGACGGGTAGTTAACTTATATGTCCGGGACACACATTGCATGACAATTCCTAATATTTTTTTAACATAGGATTATGTATAGAAGAAATATGATTATGAAGATGGCTCGAACGGATAGAAAGAAACGACGCACCAAAAATAAATACAAAACTACGTAAAATAAATAGCTCAACATAGGAAAACAAGCATATTTAATCATATATAATATACATAATATACTATATATTATATATACGGTAATACTTACATATTATCTATATACAATATTATATATTATAGGCTGTATATATGATATTTATATATTCTATGTATACACGTATATGTTTACCGATGAGAATGTACGCAATTAATTTTGATGAAACCCACCTCGGTGGCGTAGTTGGTTAACGCGCTTGTCGTGTTGAGATCGACTGCTGCGGACGGGGAGATCTAGATTCGAATCTCGGTCGGGTGAACTGGGTGTGTGTTCCTAAATGGTTTTCCAATCTCCCTCCACGCAAATGCGGGTTCACTTCCTCTAATTCAACCTTCCCAATTCCTAATCCATTAGAGTAATTAGTACTTAAAGCGTATAACCCGAACGGGTAGTAAGACGCGGTGCTAAATATTATTATTAATTTTGATGAAAAAAGTCCAATTTTCATAGAGAGGCTTATTAGAATGAAAAAAAAATATTGCTAAAAATTTAAAACATTTTACTATACAGTACTGTATTAAAAGTTTTATTTTATGGTTACGTTATTAATAATATAAATCAGAATTGACAGCTGAATATCACATGACTTGACGTATGAATACTTGAAAGTAGGTCTAGTAACATTTCTAGCTGTCAGACGAGGACCTTTCTATGATAATGGGACTGTAGTTTATCTTTAAACGCATTTAATAAATAATACGTCATGTAAAATATTCTGGTCAGGCGTTACAACTTTCTTCACTTGAATCAACCAACTCGTCAGGGCAAATGAAGCCTGCAGGCTAATCGGTTAATTTATGGACGGAATGCTCGTGAATATGAGTTACACGCTACCGGTAATGAGAGAACACGAGGAAAAGTTTGCCAGACATTAGTTTCGCTCCTTTCCTCTAGGTTTTCTCTCGTTGTAAAACATTGCCTTGAATGAACGTAGGAAAAAAAAAACGTATTTAATTAATTTATTTGAGGTATTTAACGTGCACATCATGAACCGACTGACAATATCAAAACACGAGAATTTCTACGAGCGAGAGCGAAAAAGTCTACCAATTTTCTCTGAGAGGTATTTTCACACAGGCCCCTATTTTTCAGGGTTATTTAACATGCCACAATCGACCTCCCGGATTCTTTTTCGCTCCAGAAAAACCCGTCAACTCAGGTTGGGTTTGAACCCACGCACATTGGATCCTGANACAAACCCCCCCCCCCCCCCCAGACCTCCGAGGTAGACTACATCCCTAGTCCATGTGAGGTTTCTCTACAGGGGATGTTCTCCTGAGTACGGTCAGGGCCATCTCGAATGATTTTTATAATTTTTCAGAGAAAACTACCCCCCGATATACTCAATAGTGCACTCATAAATACAGAACCTGTTACGACTATGATATGAATAATATTTTAGGAAATTATTATTATTATTAGCACCGCGTCTTACTACCCGTTCGGGTTATACGCACTTACGCTAATGTGTAATGTAGGGTGATTGTGAGATGAAATGGAGGACCTACAGTTTAACGTGGAATCCGAACCACGGTGGAGGCCTGGCATTTCTCACATTTACAAGATGTCTTGTCAGAGATTTTAGGAAACACAAACACATTTTTTGCTGCTAACATTGATAAAATTCTATTATATTATTAGTATCATGTGTTTTAGTGGCCAGAGTTCTGGCTATGGATCCAAAGGTCCCTGGTTTGATCTCCCATGCTTACAAATATGCTATATGATATAGTGGATCTGGAACGAGGTCAAGCTCAACTTCCTGAGGACAAATGAGGAGCTAATTAAATGAAAGAGTAGTTACTCCGGTTTAGAAAACTAAGGTTACCGGCCGAAAGGATCGTTGTGCTGGCCACATGAACCTTTCATCCGCAGAAACTGGCACTATATTCGCCAACAAACAGCGTCAGTATAACTCTATTGCGGGCTGACACCATGGAGTAAACAAAAATTTATATTGATAATATATATCAACAGTGACAGTTGCAGATCACATAACTTGACATATGAATATATGAGTATTGTTTTAGTTAATTTCATAATCTTCAAAAAAGTAAATGCCAAGTACACAAAAACAACAATTTGATGGTTTCAAATATGACGTCACTAAACACCCTGATTTGTGTTAAATAAAATGCTTGAATTTCTTTAAATAAAAAGTTGGATTTTTATTTTTCAATTCTGTAATAAAAATGAATTTTTCGGCTAGAAATGATTAAAAACATTCTTATATTTAAATGGATAGAGAAATTACGGCTTAGTTTCAAATTATTAAAATTTAATTATTTACCTTTGATCACATAAATAGACCGAACACATAATTTCCTATTAACCATTGTCATTTGGTGGGGGAAAATATTCTTTTCTGGGTTGGAATCTTTGATTTGTTATAGGAAAAAATTATAATAGTGCAGTTGGCAATGTTTTTACTGACCATTTCGGGCAAAGAACAAAGTAGTCTGTTAATAAATAATATATATATATAATTTTTTTAAAATTAATTCTCACCAAAAACGATATAATTGTTGACTTTTTGCATATAAAAGGCCAAATAATCATTTTAGCCTAAATATTCAATCATTCAAAAATGTTACAATGAATTTTTAAAATATTTTGATATTAATTTTAATGTGCTAAGTAAAAGTTCTTAAAAAAGGTCTCTAGATATTTCACTGTCCCTACTTATCCCCCATCAAACACTCTCCCTTGATAACGTATTTTGCGAGATAGTCTCGAATAGAATGTTGCAGTCCCACCATACCCTTCCAAATATCCTCCCCCCCCCCAAAAAAAAATGGGTTTAGGGATGTAAACATTCTCATGATTTCAAAACAAAAACCTATTTGAATTTTTGTTATTATTCCGTTTTACAATTTTTTAGCATAATAATTAATGGTCGCTATTCTTTTGAGATTTTGCTGACAATTAAGCTGTAGGATGGGCGTGTAATTGTTTATGAAACTTAGAGATGTGATACGAATACATTTTCACGTCTAAAAAAATAAAGGCATTGGTATTATTATGTATATGCATATTATATAAGGTCATGTATTTATAAATGTATGTCATCTATCATCTCTTATTATTGGCTTACTTTTTTTATGTCCTGGAAATCCATCTTCTTTCCTTGGTTGAGGTGGTCATAAATCAGTTGCATTCATCGTAATCGTGTTCCCCTTTACCTATTCCTTCTGCGACATCATTCATCAGTTCTCACTCCCTAAATGTATACATAACTAATTTGTAAACAATTATTTAAAAATTTATAACAGTGACGATAAAGTCTTCAAAGTAGCACACTGGAAGCGTTGCAGAGGTTTAGAAATACTGAATTATTTATAAAGTGGTTTGATATTATTTAATATTGTTTTCAACAAAATGTGGGCGAAAGTTCCGACTACTTAAAAAGTTTAAATTCTATGTTTAAAGTGTTTAAAAAAATGATAGTTTATTTTAAATCCTACAGTGAAACTATTCCCCATTATCTTAAAATATTTTGTTGTAACCATATAAAAATTTGACTTCATACAATTTTACTTCAATCTCACAAATACAAATTTTCACGTAAAGCCTCATTTAAAAAAATAATTCTAAACTCAAAATTTAAAATTTTTAACTGTTTGAAAACCTGCAGATAATTTTATCCTACATTTTGCAGAAAATAATATTTTAGAATATCAAACAACTTCTTAAATAATGCGTGATTTCTAAACGTTTGCAAGGCGTCTCAGTGCTCTACCGTACAGCCCTCTTAAAATACATTACAATAATACAATAAATTCAATGATTGCCTTTCAGCACACAAGTGGTTGTTGTCCGCAGAAAAGAATCACGTATGTGAAATTGTTGGAAGCCTCTCCAATCCACTATTTCAAGGCACTAATATATCCGCTAATGATTGACCCACATACCACATAAGGGGCAATAACGCGGAGTGATTTGCATACCCACATTCCCGGGTGGACTTTTAGACTGGTACGTAAATCCAGGTTTGATGTCTTAATGAAAAGGCGTTTTAAACGAACATCGAACATTATTGTGCCATTAAGATATTGCTATGGATTAATATATCTCTTTTAAATGGTAATTAGAGCCTACTAATGAATTTACTTACTACTCATACTTACAATAAATGCGGGTATTAACCAACTCTATATTATAAACATTTTTTTTAAAATTTAATAAATGACTAGACAATAAGAGGTTTAATGTGTTTTAAAACATTCTGTCACACATTTAATTATTTCTCGATCTAAATCTGTCCGTTACACTGAATCAACCCCCTTCTACATACTCCGTATCCGTGAGGTTCGTGATCCGTAAGAAGATATTGATTCCACAGTAACGGATTGATCTGTTCACAGAATCCCGGTCTGTAAGGTCCATAGTCCGTAAAAAGATATTGACTTCACAGTAACAAGTTGATCTGTACACAGAATCCTGGTCTGTAAGGTCCATAGTCCGTAAAAAGATATTGACTTCACAGTAACAGACTGCTCTGTCCACAAAGTCCCAGTCTGTAAGGTCCGTAGTCTGTAAGAAGATATTGACTTCACAGTAACAGACTGCTCTGTCCACAAAGTCCCAGTCTGTAAGGTCCGTAGTCCGTAAGAAGATATTGATTCCACAGTAACGGATTGATCTGTCCACAAAGTCCCGGTCCGTAAGTTCCGTAGTCCGTAAGAAGACATTGACTTCACAGTAACAGGTTGATCGGTCCACAGAGTCCCGGTCTGTAAGGTCCATAGTCCGTAAGAAGATATTGACTTCACAGTAACAGACTGCTCTGTCCACAAAGTCCCAGTCTGTAAGGTCCGTAGTCCGTAAGAAGATATTGATTCCACAGTAACGGATTGATCTGTCCACAAAGTCCCAGTCTGTAAGGTCCGTAGTCCGTAAAAAGATATTGACTCCACAGTAACAGATTGCTCTGTCCACAAAGTCCAGGCCTGTAAGGTCCGTAGTCCGTAAGAAGATATTGACTCCACAGTAACGGATTGATCTGTTCACAGAATCCCGGTCTGTAAGGTCCATAGTCCGTAAAAAGATATTGACTTCACAGTAACAGATTGATCTGTACACAGAGTCCCGGTCCGTAAGGTCCGTAGTCCGTAAGAAGACATTGACTTCACAGTAACAGATTGATCTGTACACAGAGTCCCGGTCCGTAAGGTCCGTAGTCTGTAAGAAGACATTGACTTCACAGTAACAGGTTGATCTGTCAACGAAGTCCCGGTTTGTAAGGTTTGAAGTGCGTAGCTCTCCGTGTGAGTTGGTTTAACTTTATCTTTCTGAAAGATTGTCGTTACGGACGACTTCGGAGAGCCAATCACAGATGGGAAAATAACGGAACATCGAAATGAAAGCATCATTGATTGATAGCTAAGTAGACGGTCATCATTTTCTAAACGCTATGTATTTTCATTTATCTACATTTAATAGAAATTCCTTGAAAGCTTCAATTGGCTTAAACTTTGGGCTATCGTTATTTAAGCTAGAAACACTAAGCAATAAATATAAACTATGAAAATGTTGATTGTTTTTATCGAACTTTCGGAAATTGTTTTATTAATTTGGGTTTGATTGGACACACTAATCTATTATTTTATTACATGAATGTATGAGTGGTACTAAACGTGAAGGTTGGTTAGATCCTCAGCAGTTCCACCATCAGTTCTAAAGTCCTGAAGAGGAGAACTAGGGANGGGGGGGGGGGGGTAGGTAGTTTCCTGTTGCTTTCCTCACTGAACCAGAAGGTAATAATGCACATCAGTCTGCATACACTAACTGACCCTACAAGCGACACCCTTGCTCCATTCATCATGGCTGTGTAATTAATGTTATTATTAGTATCATCATTCATACCTCTGCCACTTTCATATTGTCAGAGTCATAAGTGAGACTGAGACACAAGGCTGTATTCAAGGGGGAGGTGGGTGTTGGGGGTTCAAACCACCCAAAATTTTATGAAAGAAACATATATGGCTCTATTTATGGCTCAAACAATATCAAAATTAAGGTACTAGTACAACTTAGTGTGTTACCATAAAAAGCACTTCAGAGAGCTTCTAGAGGTGTTTAATAGTTATAATTTTTTCCAGCCGTTGGCCGCTATGGTATTATATTGTCATAAAATAAACACTTCATATGGGTTTTAGAGGTGTTTAATATTTAGAATTTTTCCTAGCCTCCAGCATTTAAGGGGCTATGTTGCCATAAAAAAACACTTCAGATAGCTTCTAAAGGTGTTTAATATTTATAATTTTTTCTAGCCTTCCGCAGTCATGGTGTTATGTTGTCATAAAAAACACTTTAGATAAATTCTAGAGGTGTTTAATATTTAGAAATTTTCCTAGCCTCCACCACTTAAGGGGCTATGTTGCCATAAAAAAACACTTCAGATAGCTTCTAAAGGTGTTTAATATTTAGAATTTTTTCTAGCCTTCTGCAGTTATGGTGCTATGTTGTCATAAAAAACACTTTATATAGATTCTAGAGGTGTTTAATATTACGAATTTGTTTCTAGTCTCCGGCATTTAGGGGGTTATGTTGCCATAAAACACAATTCAGATAGCTTCTAGAGGTGCTTAATATTTATAATTTTTTTCTAGCCTTCGGTAGTTTTGGTGTTATGTTACCGTAAAAAAACCCACTTAAGATATCTTCTAGAGGTTTTTATTATTTAGAATTTTTCCTTGCCTTCAGCAGTTATGGGGCTGTGTTACTATAAAAAAAACACTTAAGAGAGCTTCTAGGGGTGTTTAAATATATAGATTTTTCCTAGCCTCCTACAGTTAGGGGGTTATATTACCATAAAAACACTTTAAAGAGATTCTAGAGCTGTTTAATAATGATAATTTCTTCTATACTCCGGCAATTGGGGGATGTGCCCACCAACCCCCCCCCCTCCCCCCCCCCGACCTGAAATTATTGGCTGACTACGGCCTTGTTAAGACAGATAAATGAAAGTAACAATTCGCTACCAGAAGATATAGTGAATTGCATTGTAAACATGATATCACGTGATTAAGGACACGGATTGTGCACAAAACTAAAATTAATACATACTAAAGTACTGTAAGGATACGGAGCTAGCGGAGGTCGTAGACGAGATTTATATACCAATTTTCGGGAGAAGGGGATGTATAATAAATAATATAATTAACTTTCCTCCATTTTTTCTCGGCGATGGGCTGTTCTACCGAACCTATTACGAAAGTAGCTATTAGGAGCTCATAACTGACATTATGAGAACTCTTTTTTTTGAGTGGGGTAAGGTTGGGGGGAATGGGGATAAATAGATCGCCGCATTGATTAGGTTTCTGTTATTATTAACAAATTATAATCAACTTTCACTACCTGCCTCGTCGGAGGCAATTTTCCTTTCGATTGTCCAGAAATCATAAAAGTTTGTTAAATAATATATATTTGTTTATACACACGTCGAAGGAAAACTTAGTTGGATTTGATTTAATTTCTGACGCATAATTATTAAATTATTATCTTGGGGAAAGAATGGGGGGCATAGGTTGTTAGAAAATACTTAAACCAATCTTAGAAATATTTTAATTATTTTAAATATTTAAAAGATTATATTTTATTTAACGTTTGTCGCTTAGGGAGACTACATTAAATCACACACCTATATATTTGTTTGTCACAGTCACAGCGGAGTTTGCCTTCAATTTTTGTTATCTCAATTTAAAATTACGTAATTATTTACAGGAAAAAATAAAATTCAAGATGTTTATTAACTTAATGCATTACAATCAATTTGATTTGAATTAAGAGGTCAAAAATATCTGATAAAACATTATTAATATTGTCAATTAAGAAACATAAGTGAAGAGTAGTCTTGGTTGGATATGATACAAACCAGGATGGGTCAGTGGTAGAACATTGGTGCTCAAATTCAAAAAGTCTCAGGTTCAATTCTCGTGTCAGGTTATCCAAATTTCCCACTTAATCTAATATAATAATATTTCAGTGTTTGTTGTCACATGTAATATATGGTGTGATGTTATGTTTGTTACAGGTAGGTGACATGTTTGTGAAGAGCTAGAGTTCAACCCTGGTACTACGGAACAGTTGCGTCTACCAAAAAACCAGTGTTTCGTCTGTTCACCTACCGAGGCCAGTCTGGTTATATTCGTTTATACACAACATAATGAAACTACACAAAACTATACCAACATTTATTTTGTAGTGTTGTACTTGTATATAGTCCATTCGACATCGGAGTGTAGGTAACTGACAGCTAGCAAAAGCTACCAGATCCACTCTCATGTATCCATTCATCGAACCATTTGATCTGGGAGACCATGTGTTGAGTTGTTACTTTTAATAGTCAAAACGTTCACAACAAACCGTTTGTTTTTAATGATTGTTTTTCTTTTAACTGATTTTTTTTTACATCTTCTGCTTGCTGTCAGTTACCACCACTCCTATGACGAATGGAATCTAATTATCAACTATTAAAATGACACAGCTCGAATTAGAAAGACGAAGATGCCTACTTCAGTGGCCGCATGGTCTAAGGCGTAAGTCACTCTCGCAATAGATTAGACTGCCATTGATGGGGAGATTTGGGTTCGAATCTCAGTTGGGTGTACTGAGCGTGTTTTTCCACACCCCCTCCACGCAAATGTGGGTGTACTTTATCTAAATTCAATCTTACTAATTCTTAACACATTAGCATTATTAGTATATAAACGGATAACTATAATTAGTAGTAAGACGTGGTGATAAAAAAATAAAAAAGATTAAAGAATATAGATGGTTTGCCTATCCCTAAAAAAGAGAAAAAATCTCAAGAGAGTTTAGATTTCTTATAAACTCCAAATATCTAATAGAGATATTAGCATACCTCAATAGATTCGATTCTTAGTGCTATTGAAAGGATCGATGTTAATATAAGAATGTTCGTTGGATACCTAACTTCTAAGTTCTTAAATCCCCATTGAGTGAATGTGCTGTCATTCATAATTCAATCAAAACTGTAGTATTAAAAATTTGATAATTTTTTATTGCTGAGCATTAATAGTGTTTTATTTATTTATATTTTTTCTGTTTCACTTTAGTACCGGAAAATTCTTGCGCATATTAAAAGTGGCAGCTTTGAGTAAATTTTGTTCTACTATTTTCCACGTATTATTTTTGTAAATACACTACAATATGGTATATAAATAAATAACATATTTTTAATTTGATGTCAAATGTGTTGACAAATATTCAAAATTGTAATTGTTGAAGCATTGAAATGAAGAGATTAAAAACATAAAGGCTAAAATTTAAGAATTAAAATAAACAAAATGGAGATAGTTACATCTTATATATAAATATATAATTATATTAATATTAATTATATATATATAATTTTTCCCCCGCAACGTGTTAGTAACATGCGCATTTTATCCACGTCAACAAGCTAGGTATAATTTAGTAGGAATGTACCCACGTTTACGTGAAAAAAAAGTTGAAAATCATATTATAAATATAATAAAACTATAGTACACACGATTGTGATTCAAACCTCAACCTCCTCATCACCAGCAAACCAATCCAGACGAGACTAACGTGTTACTAGTCCGTGTGTCCACATATAGCGGGTCTCATTTAAAAGAAAGATCGAGGTTTAAAAAGCATTTACACACCTAAAAACATACCAAGTGAGAGGCAGAAAGTGTAATTTACTTTACATTGAAACTCTATTAACTTTCTAAATCTGCTGCTGTCTTACACTCTCCAAGATATCAGTTACCTTGATGTTATTTTTATCATCAACTTTTATGAGGTTGTTTTTTTTAAATCTATTCCGATACCTCTTCCGCGTTTCATGGGGTGTGTGATTTCAGATTATTAATAATGTCACTTTAAAAAATATATATTATCGTAGGCATTTAATTTCACGGTCGTAAGTGATAGATACGAAAGTGAGACAATAGGAATTGGGCATTTTATAGTCCAGTTTGTCACGATAAGATAATAATTAATAACTGTTGCTTTATATTCCCGGTGAAATGTTCACAGGAATTAATAATCGGTTGTGAAAGTGTAACACGGCTTGTTGTAGAATTCGAATATAATTATTGTTAACTTTAAAGGTAATAGAGAAACAGAAGGGAATTAAAACGTGTAAAGTACCAGGCCATATCGAGCAAATTCAGAAAGCGAGGGCGATGTAGAGCCACATTGTCTTTAATATCCCTACTGATTATTATGAACAATCGACGCAAAGTTATTTTCAGTCAATATTCAAGGAAAATGTATAATAATTTTGGTTATGACAACCACCACATTTTGTATCTAGCGCTATTTTTTTTTTAGCGTCAGCTTTACATCTATTTCTAATACACTTTAGATTATAGTTAAAAGAGGCATCTGTCATATCTCAATTAATTAAAAGAAAGTATTTGCTGGAGTTCTATTATGGACTTTAGATACTTTCCTCTTGTACAGTACACTTCATTTGACTTTGGCGCTAAGTTTTAAAATCACATTTGACGACACTTTTCAAGACAAATTAAGAGGTTAGAAATTAGGTTAACTTATTTAAAAAAAAGTAATGGTATTCTTGAATAAGTGTTATTCAGGTTTTAATTTTATTTTATAAAGAGCTGATATTCATCACGCTATTTACAAGCAAGATATAAACTATGTTAATTTAATACATTTCTGTCATAATCTTGTTTGCCTCCAGTTTGTGGCCTTGTTATATATTACTACAGAACATAATCTTTTTATTTGGTTAATATGGAAAAAAACACGCTGTGAAAAGTGAGTAAAAATAGTCGTAAAGCCATATATATATATACACACATACATACATCCATTACTGTTTCCATTCTAGGGCCTGGGTCAGTTTTTATTCAAACCATACATTTTCCATTACCGGTGCTAGGACTGCCGTAGCTGCCCGTAAAGCCCTAAATGAAAATCCTAAAAAATATCATATATATTTTTAATGATAAATACCAACCATTCAATTAAACCAAATAATGTAGAATGTTAATTAATCTGTTCGAAATCTTTCAAAAATTTGATAGCCAACAAGCTCAACTGGCTACAAGCTAAATTATTATTATTATTAGCACCGCGTCTTACTACCCGTTCGGGTTATACGCACTTACGCTAATGTGTAATGGTAGGGTGATTGTGAGATGAAATGGAGGGCCTACAGTTTAAGGTGGAATCCGAACCACGGTGGAGGCCTGCCATTCCCCACATTCACAAAATGTCTTGTCAGAGGTGAAGGAAGAGTTTGGTAATCAGATAAATCTGTGCCGGGACCAAGGATTGAACCCCGGCCACCAGCACAGAAGTCTGACACCTTACCCCTAGACCACCAGGTCACCTTACAAGCTAAAGTTATCACCAAAATTTTCAAGCGGAAAATGATAAATGACTGTAAAATATTGCCTTACAAAATTTGATTTATCTGATTACCAAACCTTTCCTTCACCTCTGACAAGATATCTTGTGAATGTGTGGAATGCCAGGCCTCCACCGTGGTTCGGATTCCACGTTAAACTGTAGGTCCTCCATTTCATCTCACTATCACCCTACCATTACACATTAGCGTAAGTGCGTATAAACTCGAACGGGTAGTAAGACGTGGTGCTGATAATAATAATAATAATAACTCTTGTTAAATTGAAAATTAATAAATAATTATCTAAAATAAATATATGGGAAGAAGCACCCCAAAATAGAAATTTATGGTCGCCATTCTAGAATGTGTTAGTGAAAAATACACTACTGTGGCACCCACGTAAGAACAGATATTCATTTTAACCACATTTTAAATTTTAATAGAAAATAAATCCTTTCTAAGGACCAAGTGGTCTACAATATTAGGTTTACACTGCACTCCGTCCCTAAAGTTAGGTCTGAGCTCAAATTCCAGTTGGTACAAAACCATTTAGTCCTTAGCTTTTTTTTTTACCTCTATTTCACCTTAATATGAGAATGTATGAAATGTGAGAAAATGTGGTTTTGAAGTTTGTATATCAAAATATTTTTCTGGCAAAAAAAAAAAACTCCAATAAACACACACGGTGATATCAACAATAATGGTCGAATATCTGTAATGAGCATAGCAGAATTAGATGACAAATTTTTTAAATGAAGAGATAAAATTGTCATTAAATTTCGGGACACCCTTGACAAATATTAAACAACTGTTGAGTTCACCATATTAAGAAAATTAAACTATATCATTTCTACTGGATAAATATTTTATTTATTTTGTCCCAACAATATTTTGCTACAAACATTTTTTAAAATTCAAAAACGCTCCTACTTTCTCACGTTCCCTTAAACTCCCATATTAGGTTAATCTAATATTGCGGATTTTGTTGACGTGACGGTGGTTGTAAAAACCCTCAATCCACCTTCCTTCATTCTCCATCAGTAATTTTTATTTTGTTTATTGGAGGTATTTAACTTGCAATTTTTGAACCAAATGATTATGTCAGCATAAGGTTGCATGGAGGAGAAGCATAACGAGGAGGAGGATTCAAATATTGGATGACTTGAAGGAAAGAAGAACATTCTGGGAGCTGAAGGAAGCAGAGGACAGAGTGCATTGGTGGTCCTGTCGTAAGAAAGAACATTTGGGTTCAAAAACAAACTTGATTTTATAAAAGACACATTGCCCAATTCCTCAGCCATAAAGTCATCATTGTGAACCAGAATACTCTAATTTCACCAATGATTAACTTAAGTTCTCAACCGTGCCGGTAATACAAGCCGGGACTTTTTTAAAATTCAACGTGGAAGTTATATCGACTGAAATAAGGTGTTGGAACTTAACGACTAATTTCCTGATACCGACATGTGATTATAGATTATTATTCCTGAATCAAATCTGCTCCCGTGGTAGCAAATTCCAAGGGCTATTAAGGACACCGCCTAATTGATTGAATTGCTGTATTTCTTAAGGGAATGAAAGCTATGACGTTTCAAACCCACTGAAATTATATTTTTATCATCGTAATACTTTCTATTTTGACCCCATTAAAAATGACTTTATCTCTGTCCATCACCGTCTAATTTAACTTTATCATTTTACGCAAAATACCTTTGAAAATGAGCTAATTTTTTTAAACATTTTAAAACATTCCTTCAAACGATACAACCTAAAATGGAAAGTTTTTTAAGTTAAAAGAAACCGCTTCGGTGGTCGAATCGTCTAAGGCAGGAATGAGCAACTGTTTTGATATCGCAAGCCATACGGGCTAATAAAAAAAAAATTGTTAGACCCAGTGCCGGCATAAAAAAATAACGAGCAAAAGATTTGAACTTTTTTTTCTCATATAGTAGTTAGTTGTCTGTCTATTATTTTTAGAAACACGTTTGTTTGCTAAATCTTTTGTGGGACAGATAAAATCAGTTGGCGGGCCGAATCCAGCCCGCAGGTCTTGGGCTACTAACCGCTGGTCTAAGGTGTCAGTCACTCTTGCAATAGACTGGATTGCCGATGACGGAAATACCAGAGTTCAAGTTCCATACGGTGGATACCCAGGGTAGTTCCCTCTAAATGGTTTCCAACTCTTTCTCTACACAAATGCTGGTCCATTTAATTAAAATTCTGCCTCATTCATATCTAGCCATTAGTGGAAATATGCGGACAGCCCAGACGAATAACAAGGCGCGAAGCACAACGATAAACAAACGAAAGAACATTTTGATATCGTTCGTTCCGGCCTCCTTGAAAACTTATATTAACAGCTGAGGGGTTTGTTGTGCTGACCACATAACACCCTCTATCCACGTATATTGGCACTATCTTAACCAACAAGAGGTGGTTCTATTTTGTCAGGAATTATATTTTTAAAATTACAAAACTCTTCTAATGGTGTGTGGTTTATGAAAATCTTACCCGCCTCAATGGCCGCGTGGTCTAACGTGCTACTATTGCAGTAGACTAGACTGCCGATGATGGTGAGATCAAGGTTCGAATCTCGGTCGGATGTATTGAGGGTGGTTTTACCCAAAATGTTTTCTACACTCCCTCCAAGAAAATTCTGGTACAATTCCTATTGCTATAATCCAAACGAGTTGCTAAAACACGGTGCTAAAAAAAACCTGTGTTGTGTCTCAGGGCTCCAGTAGGCGACCCCTTTGAATACCTGGTCTCCATCCCAGTCTGTGCTCTCCACAGTTACTAACACTAATGGGGCTTATGAAGGAAGAATTTAGAAGAAACAAGGGAAGACTGGGAAACCTTTTGGGTAAAAATACTGTTAGAAAATCCTGCTGGGTTTTGAGCCCCAACCTCTTAGCTACCAGTACACCAGACAAGCTGAACTTGACATCTAGTCCACTTTCCCACCAATGTGGGTTTAAACCACTGAGTCAAACTGGAACCAGAACCGATAACCAAAATTAACAGTTATTTCTAAGGAATTAAGCACTTAAATTAAATACTTAGGTTCATAAAAGATTCCTATAGGTCCTTTTTTTGTTTATATTACATTTATTACCCTTCTTTATTTAACTTAGGCCTAATTTTATTTTAAAATACTTAATTTTTCTTTTGATTTTTGTCAAAGCCGTATGAATACCTTTGTATTATTTTTATATCGATAGCTTTAAATGTGTTGTAAATTATTTTAAATTATTTTTTTTTAATATGAATTTTATAATAGTAGATAATAATAGATAAAATAATAAAATAGTAATACTAGATAAAAAAAATTAAAGAACAAAACCAGAACCGAAATCTTATTAGGAACCAAAACTAACCAGAACTTAAATTTTTCTTTAACCGGAACCTTAGAATATTTACTGGAATAATTGGAACAAGAAAAAGAACCAATAAATATTCCCTGGTTTAAATACGATACTTATTTACGAACACCCTG
>CABEEJ010002768.1:37738-60065 GCA_901482245.1 Timema douglasi
AAAAAAAAAAAAAAAAAATGCAGTTCTCTGTGTCTTAGAGCACCACAAATTCCGGGTAAATTTCGGACGATACTGATTAGACTATTAATACAAGCAGATTGCTTTGTCATAATCTGTAACATTAGTAAATATCTAGGCATTAGGGCCAGATTTGTAGTATTATGAGTACTGTACTACAATAAACTAGTCTGTAAGTTGCGTGCTGATATAGTTTGTATGCTAAGAAAGTCAATGCTAAGTAATGCTAATGCCTTTCGAAAAAAACGACAACAAACAAGCTCATAAAACTCCACTCGTTATAAAACACGTAAATACATTGCTTTATGAATTAAATCAATAGATGCAACAACCACACAAAGACAGGTATTGTTGTATCAATGTCTGCGCTTTTCTCTGTCAATATTGAAATAAATAGTTATTACTTTGAACCAACCCTCCAGTTTCACTAGGACATTGATTTATTTTGTCATTGTATTTTGGAAAGTATGTCCTGCTAATTCAACATGTCAACATTGTCACCTCTTCAGGGATTCTAGAAGGCCCAGTGCAACAAGGTGGTAACTGCTAGCACAAACATACTTGTACAGAGGAAATGGCCCCGAGCCACCATATAATGTAGATACTTCAAGGAAAGCATGCTCGTCTCACAGATAAATAAAATGTCTCTTATTTGAGCAGAGCAATGATACACTGAAGCATAGGTGACGCGACTCAGGCCCTCCTCGAGACGGGGAGACCATTGGTACCATGATATCGGGCCCGGGACTTCCAGGGGCCCAGGCCTATTCTATTATTTTTGTACTGGCATTAAATTTGACAAGTGAAAAGAGATGAGAGGTGAATAGTTAAAAAAACCTCCATTGGCCTCAACCCGCAATCGGGCCATATAAACTGAGTGGTAGCCCTCTGTTGACGAACATAGTGCCACCTTCCGTGAATAGAGGGAGTCATGTGTCAGCACAATGAACCCTCCGGCCATTAATCTCAGTTTTACAGACCAAAATCTCTACTGTTTTTAAAAATCCAAGTAGCTCCTCATTTGTCCTCACGAGACAGAGTTGTCTCCGTTCCAGACCCATCGCTTCATAGAAAATATGATATCCCCGGGGAATGAACTCAGGACCTCTAGATCTGTAGCCAGGAGCTCCAGAGAGGCGGTAGGAAGTGCATCAAGTTGAATTTAAATCTAAGTATTTCATCCTGTGCCTAGCATTTAAGTGCTCAGCCGAGTATTAATTGGCGTACATTGCTTTTGTTTTGTAAGAGTGACCAAAATGTTAAATTAAACGTAAAACTTAAAAACCCAAGTCAAGCAGTGGTGGTATTTTTCTTCACGGTAAATAATCACCTCCCCCCGATTATAATAAACTCCCTCCTCCTCTGGAATGAAATTTCCCCCTTTCTCAATATTTATTACACCCCCCTTTGATATTCCCGAAGATTAAAATGACCTTCCATCAAATTCCAAATAGTTTCTATAGAAGTATAATTTCCAAAAATTTTCCCTGGAAAGACCAATTCAAATATATCTTTTATAATAGAGTAGGCATATCATTTTACTAACATCTCCAGGCAATAAACACTATAAACATCTTATAAGAACATTAAAAAGAAAATTTAAAAAGGGGAGAGGACCACTCCAAATATCATCTAGGTGCATAAAATTTTCAAATTTTGAAGAAGAAGGGTCCAAAGGTCCCTCTTTGGTTTGGGGGTCGAAGCTCTTCAACATTTGTTTTTGTTTTGATAACCACCCCTTCCCCTAAACAAATAATATTCCACCCCTATTGAAATCGAATAGTACAAAGAGAAGGGGGCTCATGAATTGCCCATGGTACTGGGCCCGGTTTGAGCATTTGGTGGGCCTGGGTGATATCCTTCGTAAATATGGTCACTGAAGTAATAATGGACTATGTACTGCTTTGATCAAATCGATATTAATAATTAATATGAGAGCTAGGTCTTTCGAGCTCTAGAATCATAATATTCCTTGACTCTTTAAGGATATTAGTGTTTCAAGGATTCAGAATTAAAAAAAAAAATCAGATTCAAGAAGAATACATATTTAGGGAGTGCGAAGCGAAGCTTGAAACATGCTAAGAAAAGTCGAAACCGTTGTCACATAACACTATCTTTTTTAACTTTTTAAACTACCCATTATGTACAGTACATTAAGGTAAAGAGAAAATCTTGGAGGAAAAAAAACAACAAATCACACTATATTATTTTATGCTGACCCATCTGAATGTATCCATACTTACGTAATAAATGTAATTTAATCCCTAGTTGGGGTTGAAATAATGTTTAGTATCGGTTCAAAAAATTGTTATAGTATTTGAAATGTGTCATTTATTAAAAATGAGATCTCTTGAGTATGTACTGTACATATTAATAATATATCTAAGTTATTTTCTTCCTTTGAAACGTTTCGAAGATGCTAAGGTTATTGTATTATTATTATTATTATTATTATTATTATTATTATTAGCACCGCGTCTTACTACCCGTTCGGGTTATACGCACTTACGCTAATGTGTAATGATAGGGTGATTGTGAGATGAAATGGAGGACCTACAGTTTAACGTGGTATCCGAACCACGGTGGAGGCCTGGCATTCCCCACATTCACAAGATGTCTTGTCAGAGGTGAAGGAAGGGTTGGGTAAGCAGATAAATCTATGCCGGGACCGGGGATTGAACCCCGGCCGCCAGCATAGAAGTCTGACACCTTACCCCTAGACTGCCAGGTCACCCTTTACTTTTTAAACTACCCATTATGTACAGTACATTAAGGTAAAGAGAAAAGTTTAGAGGAACAAAAAACAAAGCACACTATATTATTTTATGCTGACCCATCTGAATGTATCCATACTTACGTAATAAATGTAATTCAATCCCTAGTTGGGGTTGAAATAATGTTTAGTATCGGTTCAAAAAATTGTTTTAGTATTTGAAATGTGTCATTTATTAAAAATGAGATCTCTCAAGTATGTACTGTACATATTAATAATATATCTAAGTTATTTTCTTCCTTTGAAACGTTTCGAAGATGCTAAGGTTATTGTAAGGCTCGAAGTCAAATCGAGGGAAAATTGCCCTTCTACTTGAACACGTCGAAGCTTCGTACACCCCTACATGTTTTAAAATTTGAATGTAATTTCCTAGAGCTGTTTTGATACTTTTTAGGTATTAGATTATACCAGTTCAACTAGAGAATAAATAGAACAAACAGACCACAGAATATTAATTTACCACTTAACTTATGTAAATGCACATAAAATAAAATAACGATTCTCCCGATGTTCAATTTTAAACTTGACCCATTTTGGTAGTCGAATGATCTAAGGCGTCACTCTCACAATTGACTGAACATTTGATGACTTGGAGGGATCAGGGTTCAAATTCTGGTCGTGTGTACTTAGGATGGTTTTCCTTGAATTGTTTTTCACTCTATTTCCAAGCAAATGTGGTACACTTACTCCTAATTCAATCTTTCTCGTCCATTAAACATTGATGTAGGCCTAATTAGTTATGTAAATAGTATATAGTATGTCTATGGCCCAAACGGGTCATTAGACAAGGTATCAATAAAATTTTTTTACAAAAATACTGGTTCGGTAATTTATTTTATGAATAGTATAATTTTTCTTGTGGTTTTTAGTAAACATTTTAAATAAATGTTTTAATTGATAAACGAAAAAAAGGTAATCTTTTCTTCCAATAAAAAAATTACCAACGTAAATATTAATCGACTTAAAAAACGTGTTGGTAGTAAGTTTAACATTGCCTTTACTTTTTAACATATTGTCTGAACTAAACGTTTATGTACGTAATAATTGTTCACAGTAAATTTATAATTTTTCAAATACATTAGTGTTTACGGGCTTTTTACGCAAACGTTTTGTCAGCACGAAAAATGTCACAACGCTTATAATCGAAAATATAAGAAAGAATATGTACTGCAGCTTTTTAGAATTGATGGACCTCCAGCAATAAATGGGTCTTATACTTCTCTCTGCGATGATCCGTTTGAATGAGACGTTGAACTGTTCTTCGTGGTCCAACCAATCATTGGGTTCTACTTCCCGACAGAGCTGACCTTCTTCCAGAGGGGTCCATATCGTATATGGTTGAGCGTTCTCGTCGTAGCAGGCGAAAGGTACCTTTCGGTTGACGATGCTCAGAAGATTCTTCTTAAATAACCAGCAGAGTAAGGCCAAGAATTGTGAGCGGCATTGCAAGAAATTACCGTCAAGCTTTGTTTTCTTCAGGTGCGATAGTGAATCCAAGGTCTCCCAAGACAGGTCTTTAATTAGGTTGGAACTCAGGTCCAGAACCTCAAGGTTGGGTACACGTGAGAAGAACGCCGAAGAAATTTGTGTCAGACCGCAGTCACTTGCGTTTAGGACTTTTAGCGACGGAGCTATCAGGAACGGAATGTCTGAAGGCACCTGTGAGAGCTTGTTGTTGGATAGAACAACCGAACGAAGGTTTGGGCTGTCATTGAAAATATCCGAATAGATGCTCTCGATGTAGTTATCTGATAAATCGATGTTTCTCAATGAAGCCAAGCCATTAAACGCCTTTGAATCCACGTCTCGTAGCTCGTTGCTTTTCAGGTTTAGCTCTATCAAATGGGGATAGTTTTGAAAGACTCTACTCTGTAAGATTTTGAGGTTATTGTAAGAAACATCCAACATGACGACAGAAACTTCGCCTTTAGATTGAGGCACATCATTAAGAGTCTGATTCTTGCAAGTAACATAAGACGACCCTTTGCCAGTCTTGTTACATACACACCTTTCAGGACAGTTATCCTTTGAGCGGTTCGTTTTTGGTGGCATGGAATGAACCAAATGAATCAGGAAAAATATTAAAAATAGCTGTACCATATATTCCATTATTTCGGATATTAGGATTTCATTTTATTCTCGTTTAAATTAAATAATTTATAAAGTACTTTTTTTGGTTTGCAAAAGCATTATAGTAAAATTGGAAATATATTACTGAGCATTTAAAAAAAATCAAATTCTTAATATTTGTTGTGTGTATGTGCTAGTAAAACTATGGTAACTATAATAATAAGTCAAGGCCTACTTGTATTATGTTATAAATTAAATCTGGGTGGAAATGGTCGAATTTTTCCTTGGATTTAAATTAAGCTAAAAAAATTCTTTGGTGGCAAAGAAATGAAATAAAACTGGTGAGTACTTTCGTACGATTGAGTTACTACTCTTTGATCAGTCATCAAAGCAATACACAGCAAGCGGGGTCAACGTGTATAAAGCGAGTCATACATATTTTTTTCCTTTAGTGACATCACAATGTGTACATATTTTACACAATCTCACTATTAGAATTCCATCTGAAGGTACGTGTTTTACTACCGTGAGCTAATACAAAAAACTCAGTAGTTTAAAGTTATATTGTAATAATGCATTGCGCTCTTGTATCAAGTGGTGGCTCTTAGTTACATCAGCTTTTAGGTTTATGTTTTTGAAGGACACTCGCAAAGGAAGATTCCGAATAACTCAGTAGGTAGAGCGCTTGTTGCGTAAAGACCAGGATTAAAAGCCTTGGCCGGGTATCTTTTCTCTATATATTTACACAATTACTCCATAAAAAATGTCACATTTATAAGAAGGGTTTGTTTAAATGTGTACATAACTGAAGGGGAACGTATTGACATAATTTCTAAATGCACGTTTATCTTGGAGCGGCAAGGACAATTATTTCGTGTTTGACAAATTAGTAATAGAAATATATATCACCGGTGGGCATGAGGACTATATGAACGGTTTCCTCTGGTATAGTTGAGGTTTAAATCCTCACCTTGATCATTCCTCCAGCCCCCCTCCTAAAATGTTCTCACCCTCTCCTTTCACGCAAATACAGGAACACCCAATATTGATTCTTCCTTATTAATCTCAACCCCATTTAAGTCTTATCAGTTACACTACACCCAATTTTTTTTAAAAATTTTAGCACTGCGTCTTACTACCCGTTTGGGTTATAGGCCTCAAGTACTAATAACGCTAATGGTTTTAGAGATTAGGTAGGCTATATTTATAAGACGTGTACCCGAATTTGTGGGAAGGAGAGTGGAAAACCATTTAAAAAATAACCTTCAGTACACTCTACCGAGATTCTAACCTCTATCTCTCCATAATCGGCAGTCTAGTTTACTGCGAGAGTAGCGCGTTAGACCACGGGGCTACCGAAGTGGGTAAATATTTTATTAACCCCTCACAAAACCCGCATCCGTGGTCGAATGGTCTAAACCAGGGGAAAGGGGGGGATGAGGGGGTACATAGTTTTCGAAGTAGCCAGGTGTGGCGAATGCGAAGTGAAATCCTCCACAGCATGTAAAAATTGAACATTTAAAACGATACACAGTTTGAACAAGTTTATTCACAACATGTACACTTTGACTATTCATTTACAACTGCCTCAAACGCAAATGATGAAAATTGCTTGGATTGAAAATGTAAGACAATTTAATGCGAAATTTGATAATCCTTTTTTCTGAAAACCCCGCTTCAGTGGCGTAGTTGACTAACGCGCTAGTCGTGTTGAGCTCAACCGCTGAGGATGGGGAGATCGAGGTTCGAATCTCGGTCGGGTGAACTGAGAGTGGTTTTTCCTAAGTGGTTTTCCACTCCCCCCTTCACGCAAATGCGGGTTCACTTCCTCTAATTCAACCTTCCCAATTCCTAATCCGTTAGCGTAATTAGTACTTAAAGTGTATTACCCGAACGGGTAGTAAGACGCGGTGCTAAGAAAAAATATTGTCTGAAAAGTTGCAGAAACATTGAATATCTGAATAATGTGTGTAGAAGGGGTGTAAATGTAGGAATATTCTGGTTGGTCAACTACAAGGACTTGTGCGCAAACAGATGTTTGAACAATTATTATCAATACATATTTTTAATCTAATATTATTTCTAAAATGTCCTTTTTATAATTTACCGTTCACGATATTTTGACGCTTTCACTTTCCATTTCCACCCCGCAGTAAAGTTTTTATTCCCGTCCATCTCTAGTCTAGACTCAACCCTTAATTTTGTTTGGAAGAACAGTACAGAAAATTTAAACATATTTTGTTGCACCCAACATTGATAAACATTTCACTTTATTATTTGTGTTATTTTATAGATATTGATGATATCTATCAAAAGTGACAGCTTCAGAAAATATGACGTGGTGTATGAATATATTAAAATGGTTTTAGTAACTTTAGTAACTAACTTTTAATGTTCTTCCCACCAAAATCATACTATAGTTAGGTCGCCTGTGTATGTGGACTTTTAGCCGCCCTGTGTGAAGGGAACGTTGCCCTTGGAGGTTGTCTACACGTCACACCCGCAATGAGAGGGCGTGTTGATGGTGATTATGTAAGTAAAAAGGTCTAATTATTTAGAGCACGTTGAAAAATTGAATATATAGTACCATTGGCAGTACAACAAAATGTAATCGCAACTTAATCTATGTGTATATATTCTATTATTGTTTAGTCATCACATATATATGATGATTAAATGATTTAGATCATATGCCCAACGGAACGGGTTTGTTTAAAATAGTCAATTAAAACACTATCTCATGTTTAAGATTTAATTATTATTTTTTTAAGTGTATTTAACATGAATTTAAAGTAACTGTTATTTTATATTTTATTAGAGGCCCTGATAAAAATAATTTTCTAAAATTAATATGCAGATATTTTCAAGGGGTGGTCAACAGTTATTGGCAACATTTAAGGAGGTTCTTAGCTAAAGTAAGGTTGGGGACCTCTCATATTAAATTTCAGTTTTAAGGTGGGGATGTAGGGAAATCAAGTTAAAAGCAGTGCTTTTTCAGTTTTTATAACAAAACGTTTTTTTATTTTGCCAAAATAGATCAAATATTCCTCCTGCAGGAACAAAGTTTAGTTTCTTACACATAGTAATCTCAATCATTCTTAAATATCTGTTGGGAGCATACCGGCATTTGATTAGAAACGTTTTAAATTAAGATTATTACTATTATTTAGCACCGCGTCTTACTACCCGTTCGGGTTATACGCTTTAAGTACTAATTACGCTAATTGATTGGGAATTGGGAAGGTGGAATTAGAGGAAGTTAACCCGCATTTGCGTGGAGGGAGAGTGGAAAACCGTTTAGGGAAAACCACCCCCAGTTCACCCTACCGAGATTCGAACCTCGATCTCCCCGTCCTCGACGGTCGAGCTCAACACGACTAGCGCGTTAGCTAACTACGCCACCGAGGCGGGTTTTAAAAGAAGATAAAAAAAAACTGTAACTAGATTCCAGGACACGCTTCACAGATATTCAACAACTATTGATATTACAACGTGAAGAAAATTATTCTATATTTCTACCGAAGAAATATTGTATTTACTTTGTCCGAACATGCTTTGATAAAAATAAAACTGCCCTTAAATCACGTTCCCAACAATTCCACGTCAAAAGTGGATATTCAGTGACAGTAGCAAGTCACAACTTCGTGATGGCCCAGGGAGGTTTTGAAATACATTTTGTTAGGCTTGTGTCAAATACCACTTTGGCTACCATATTTAGTCATTCACGCCAAAACCTACACATTGAAACACATATTAACTTTTATAGCTTTTCCATGAACTTTGCATAACATACTTAGGTAAGGTATTCGAAGATGCCCAAGGGTAGACATTATCTTTTACTTTCTCATGTAGAGAATGTGTTTTAATCTTTAACATATTTGGCCTCGGTATTATAACGAATATTGACGTTTTCCTACTCCTCCCCCCCAAAGGCAAGTTTTATATTATGTTTGTGTGTGAGGGTACAGTCGAAATCGCTTTAGATAGATTTTGTTCAAACTTTATATTTAGATGTTATATAATATTGTTTCAAGGAATTTTATTGATTTTTATTCAAGCCCTTAAGTTAAGAGTAGGTAATTAATTATTATATTTGAGAATAAGAAATTTTTCGAAAATGGTTTAAAGTTTTATTTCTAATTGGTATCAGGAGAGTGTTTTATATGAGGAATAATAAAATTTATACTTTTTTTTCAAAAAAGGTTTGTCACAATCTTTAATTTTTATTAAAAATGAAAGTTTTTTTGTTTTTTTGTTTGTCATGGGTATTGCACGATACCTACTGGAGTCAGATGGCTGAAATTTTAAAATTAATAACCCCTGGGCACAAACATATGCACCTCAAAGTTTATTTTATTTTTTATTAGATTTTTAAAATAAATTGAAAACTGAGTCAGGATTGTTAAAATGAAGATTTTTTTCTGTCTGTTTGAAGCAAAGAAAAGCGTTGCCCGGGATAGTCACGCAATTAATTTCTTAGCTCCTCCGGTCAACGCCGAATATTTTTGTAAGTTTACAATATGAGAACGTATGTATGATTGTTTAGTACCATTTATTTTATTTAAGTTATTGCACATTTTACCACCTCTGTACTCTAGTGGTCAGAGTTCCTGGCTATATATCCAGAGGTACCGGGTTCAATTCCAGGTGCTTCCAGATTTTTCTGTGAAGCAGTGGGTCTGGAATGGGGTCAACTTATCCTCGTAAGGAAAATAATTGAAGATATAATTGAATAAACCATTAGCGGCTCCGGTCTAGAAAACTGGGATTAAATGCCGGAGGGTTTGTTGTGCTGACCACATGATACCCGCTATCCTAAAATATTGGCACTACCTCCACAAACATGCGGCGGCCGCTCGGTTGGTTTAGCTCATTTGCGGGCTCACACCATGGATAGCGCATATTTTGTATCCATATTTAATTTATTTTAGTCGGTGAATGTATGGACGCTGTTATGACAGGATTCCCTCTGTTATAAAAAATGTGGCTGTGGTCTTAAAAAATATTTAAATATAAATTAAATAAAAAGTTTAAACTGTCACTCGGTTTTACCACAGTTCCTGTGGTTTGGGTGATCAAGAGAGTTGATTTGGGCGATTGTTTCCCTGGCTATAGCAACCCGTAAGTACAATCCAATTTACAAAAGGAGGCCCTTATCTGATGGCTAGAAAAGTATTTACTTCTGGTATCATCTCTTAACACCAGTGTGCTAAGGATGAGGAAGGTTGAATTTATAATACGTATACTCACATTTGCGTGAAGGGAGATTGAAAACCCATTTAAGAAAAAACACCGTCAATAGAACCAACAGGTAATAAAAGCCCGATATTCCCGTCATCGACAGCCCTCTATTGCAAGAGTGACGCCATAGACTATTTAGCTATCGAAGCGGGCTTAGAAAATACTGTATATATTATCACCTGTTCATACGTCAGACAATGTGATCTACAGCTGTCTCTTTTTATAGATACTTTCAATATCTATAAAATAACACTATCAATATAGTAAAATATTGTTAACCACACGGATAGTTTTGGTATTCGCTTATAGTTTCTTTCAACCAAAATATTAACATAACTAAAGTACCACGTAATTTCTGAATCATAATACGCTTTATTACATCTTTGTGTAGACAACGTAGTGACACATATATGACGTCATATTACTGCATTCTCCAGGTTGAAACACTTTACGTGTAGGTGTTAGCTCAAAGAACTACAAAGTACCACAAACCTTCACGTGGCAATACATCTTAAAGCACGTTGCATTACCTCGTCTACAATCCAGTCACGCTGCATTGAAATACAGAACGCCTAATATTGATAAATAGCTCATAGGTATGTGGGTCGGGTTGCTACATCGAGTGGTTTTAAATGATTGCGCTCCACTGGAATCGATCCCAGCTAATTGATAGTTACAAGCGGTAGACCTCAACGTTCGTGCATAGATGTTTGTAAACGGTATTATTGGACAACACATCTCGAAACAAAGTAATCAAAACAATGGCGCATTCAGGGATCACGATCAACTTGACGTTCATTAAACGTGCTGTAAAGGTTTTCCTCTTGTTTTTAAATTAGAGCCACTTAACCTATACCTAATATCATTGCTGAGGACACTGCGAGTCTTATGGAGAAAAGCTTTCTACGCTCTCTTTTGTTTAAATGTTGTCAAATATTTTCACTTTCAGTTTTGTCTGAAGATGGTTTGTGAGATAAGAAGCAGCTACTGGCAACATTGATGAACCAGAGCTGCAAAATGTGTTGTGTATCTAAGAGAAGAATCAAATAGCCAAAGTGCTTTTAGTGAGGATTATTCCAACTGGATATCAAATTCTGAAATTAGAAAAATGAGTGGCAGCAATAAGCCAACTACCGAGTCGAAGGTTGCTGCGTTATCTGATAGCTCGTGATCTTAATAAAATCACACATTTGTAGCCGACGATCTCCACACGTCCATCATAGACTCTGCCTTAAAACATGAGTGAATAATGACCATGGGCACGGAATGATTCCTGTATAGCTCAGTGGTTATAGCATTGGCGTACTAAGCCAAAGGTTCTGGGTTCATTTCCCGTGTCCAGGTGTCATTTTTCAATTTTCAGAATATCTAAGAGAAGATAAACAACACTAAAACAAGAGAATGACAACTTTGTTTCCACATTAGTAACCATGCATTTCCCTAAGAAATGGTAGGTTGATGTGATTTTCACTTAATGCGTGGTTGTCCATTGTAGAACTGTAAGGTTATGGGAAGTATACTGCGTGTTTCTGTCAGCCTATCATGTTGAGAGTAACGTCAACACTATTTAGTTCTTAATTTGTTTGCTTATGATGTGCAAACGCTTTCTTAGGTAAAGTTTGTTTGCGTCTCGCGAACACCAAAATGCAAGAAATGTAGAAAAGGGGGGGGGGGTTGAAATACCTGGATACCCTTCTCCCCCCTTGAATCCTATGGACCACTCCAGCGTGTACAAACTTTTATTGGCTAAAGGTATATATAGTAGCATTTTCTAGGGGATACCCCTAGACAAATAATTAATTTTCCATGTCCCTTTCCAAAAAGTCAAATAAGGCCGTAGTCAGGGGAGGGTTTGGGGGTTCAAACTCCCCCGAAATTTAATTAACAAAATATAAGACATTATTTGTGGTTCAAACCATATCAAAATTAAGGAACAATTACAAATTAGGGGGCTGTATTACCATAGAGGGCACTTCAGAGAGCTTCTAAAGGAGTTTAATATTTATAATTTTTTCTAGCCGTCGGCAGTTAGGGGGTTATGTTGCCATAAAAAAACACTTCATAGAGCTTCTAGAGGGGCTTGATATTTATAACTTTTTCTAGCCTCCGGCAATTTGTGCCCACCAGCCCCCCAACCCCCTGAAATTATTCACTGGCTACGGCCTTGAGTCAAGAGTTTTTCTTACACTCTATTTGGTATTTACATTAGGTTAAGAGCGTTCATCATAGCAGGCCCAACTCAGCTCCCGGATCGCACGAAATATGGGAGTAAATAGGATTAGAAAACACCAATATATGTCAGAAATGTGTGCAGTACATTCCTATTTGAAGAGGAACTTCTATTAACAATTTATCTTAATTAATGTTTAGTAAGAAATGATCCACGTTCAATAGGGTTCGTGTATTATTATTATTATTATTATTATTATTATTATTATTATTATTATTAGCACCGCGTCTTTCTACCCGTTCGGTTTAGACGCACTTACGCTAATGTGTAATGGTAGGGTGATTGTGAGATGAAATGGAGGACCTACAGTTTAACCTGGGATCCGAACCACGGTGGAGGCCTGGCATTCCCCACATTCACAAGTTGTGATTAATACACGTCTTGTCAGAGGTGAAGGAAGGGTTTGACAATCAGATAAATCTGTGCCGGGACCGAGGTTTGAACCCCGGACCCCCAGCACAGAAGTCTGAAACGTTACACCTAGACCGCCATGTCACCTAGAGTTAGTGTAAATTTACTGTTTCGAGCATCACAGAGTTGATGGGTATGTGATGCACGCTCTTAAAAGCTTCTATTGCAAGTACTTATAGACCAATCAGCTCTAACGGTTGGAATTCCATTTTAGTGAACAATATGTTTTCAAACAGTTCTCATGCATCGTCTGTATTTTGCTTGAGCTGTCACATGACGTTACGTGGATCCTCACAACACACATTGTGTTTCTTTACGTTACGTGAACGTCAACTCGATCGTGATCTCAGCGTTAACAAAGAGAGATTACAATCAACTACGTTCCGCTTCTATTATTAATGAACCGTGTTCTTAAATTTTAATGAGCGACACGTTTCAAATATGTTTATGGCGGACTGAAACTCTAGAACCTTTGTAAAGAATAGTTCATGACTAAAATGTGGCCTACTTTAAAAGGTTTTACTATGTTTTACCCTTGGGAACTAATTTAATAACCCGCCTCGGTGGTCGCATGATCTAAGGCGTCACTTTCTAAATAGATTGAGCTTCCGGTTACGGAGGGCTCTAATCCCAGTCGGGTGTAGTGAGTTTTTTTTTAAATAAATAAATGGCTTTACACTCTCCTTCCACGAAAATATTGATCCCTAAAACATTAGCGTAATTAGTACATATTAGTATATCTCAAACGGATAGTAAGACTTGGTGATAAAAATAAATAAAGATATTACTATATATTTAATGACTTGGACCATTTTATTAAACTTCTTAAAAGAGCAGGGTTGGAGACATGCTGTCTAAACGTCAAGCTCACCTAGTTTGGTTTTCAGTTGACGGAGAGGTTGGGGTTCGAATTCCAGGAGTGTGTGCTGAGGGTGGTTTATCTTAATTGGTCTCCAATTATCAATAAACGAAAATACGAGTACATTTCCTCTGAATTCTAACTTTTTAATATTTTTTCCATTGGTGTAACTAATTGCGAGTATCCCGGATGGGTTAAGGAAAAATCATTCTCAGTACACCCGACCGAGATTCGAAACCCAATCTCCCTATAATTGGCACTCCAGTACACTGTGATAGGGATGCCTTAGACCATTCAGCCACTGAAGTTAGTCTAAGAGCTATCAATTTTTCACTGTGAAAGGGGAAAACACAATTTCACCAATGATCAAGTTTTTTCGGCCATGCCGGTATTCGATCCCGGAGTCCTTAGTTCAGTAGGCAGACGTGATACTGACCAAGCTAAGGTGGGGCGAAATTCCAGTTCATTATTCCGTGCGAGTTATGATCCAATAACTTTGATGGAACAAGTTGTGCTTCTTGTCCCTATAATCAATCTGGCTGGTTTTTCTCTCTGAGAGTTATTCCTTGTACATCACGCGAGCGCCGGGCCGTGTCAGATCTGTAATGACGCTGTTTGGACGTGGAGTACAATTCCACTGCTTCTCCTGCAGTGGCTGCATTTGTCGGCACGACCACCATTTCTTCCGAGATAGGTCAATATCTCTAGAGGGGCTTAGTCCCACGGTTATCCCGATTGTTAGCGGTGTTGCTTACTTGAGGATTTCGAAGCTATTTTGTAAAGAGGGTTGTATCTTAACTTGACGCCCCTAAGCACTACCACACTAAGGGCCAGTTTCATAGTCAAATTTAGTACGCCTCAAGTGCGACGCTACACTAAGTACATGACGACACCTACCTAAACTCGAATGGAATGGGCCGTTCTTGCATAGGAAACTGGCCCATTCCATTCTGGTTTAGGTAGGTGTCGTCATGAACTTAGTGTAGCACCGCACTCGAGGCGTACTAAATTTGACTATGAAACTGGCCCTTAGACACCAATGTACAAAATAGAAAGATAGGGAGGAAGAAACTGAGCAGTTCACCTTATGAGGCCTCTAATTTACCAGCTAATGACACTTCCCCTCTTCCACTGAAGAGTAAAAACACCCACTCAACAACTATGTGCGCCTTGACCACGTTGATTGGCATTTCTCTTTATATTTCGTACATTGGAGTTTAAGCTAAATGTGTTAGTGCTTAGAGTGCTTATATGCGTCAAGTTAAAGTGCAACCTGGTGACCTGGCGGTCTAGGATCAAGGGGTCAGACATCATCTGTACTTGGGGTCCGGGGTTCACTTCTTGGATTAATCTGATTGCCCGTCGCCTTCATTCACCTCTGACAAGACGTGTATTAATCACATCTTGTGAATGTGGGGAGTTCCAGGCCTCCACCGTGGTTCGGATTCCACGTTAAACTGTAGGTCCTCCATTTCATCTCACAATCACCCTAGCATTACACATGAGCGTAAGTGCGTATAACCCGAACGGGTAGTAAGACGCGGTGCTAATAATAATAAACTAACTGTGCGGGAAATGATTTAAAGTGTAACCATTCGAAGCTGAGTTCCTGTTCCTTATCACTAATCGTATAGGCAGCTCTGCCCTCGGGTAAAAATAAGATTGATTATTACCTTAGCTTATAACAATAATAAAGTCGATAGTATTGTTCATTCGCACAAGGACTAAACCTCAAATGACGTCTCACTAAAGAATCAGATCAATCAAACACTGTAATCAATCAAAATGTAAAAATGTCAGGATTGATCTTCAAACTTTTCTAAAGAAAGAGAGAAAGAGAGAGAAGGATAAGGTCATAACAAACTACTAATGAATACAAAGGGATGACTATTAACGTCTATGAATTCATGATTGAGTCATTTTAATTATCATCACACGTTCCTTATTTTGATAAAGTTCGCGGCCTTATGCCTTAATATCCTCTACTCACTGAAAGTGTTACTCATTACTTTAATGCAACCGCGATGAATGACCTTAAAAAAAAAAGCAATCAATTTTTAGAAGTCAAAGCAACTGGACCATGGCCGTCACTTTCTTTTTCACCTGCTCTGACGTCATATTTTAGACGCACAACTGTTCCATATTAGACACTTTAGCTCAGTCGGTAGCGTGTCTGTCTATTGAGCTGAGGGTCCCGGGTTTGATTTCCAAGCATGGCCAAAATATCTATCATTGGTGAAACGTGGGTTAACCCTTTCACATTGATAAATTAATGGCAAGGGACGGGATGTTGTGTCTGTCCTAGTCTTAAGTTAAATTGTAAGGATTATGAAGCTTCGATAGGTCTAGCAAGCAGGTAATGGAAAATAAAATTATGACTTGAATAAAAAACTGATCTAGACCTCAGGCTGGAAACAGTAATGGATGTAAAAAAAACTGTACAATCAATAGAATTGTGTTAAGAGGTTTCTGAACGTTTTTTGACCAGGGTGGAATGGGTAGGGGGCAAAATTACTTAATGTTCGTGCTAAGTTAGGTTGAGTACAAAGTACGCCAACATATAGGTAGATTTTGGTAGGAAGAACAGTAGAAGTTAGTTACTAAAGTTACTAAAACAATTTTAAAATATTCATACATCAAGTCGTGTTATCTGCATATGTCACTATTGATAGTTATTATTAATACCTATAAAATAACACAAATAAAATAGTAAAATGTTATCAATATTGGTCGCAAAGAAATACATTTTATTTTCCCCTACTGTTCTTCCAACCAAAATCGGGCTATAGCTTAGTACCACTACCAATGAGCCGCCATTTGAAAGGTTATGTGTGTATATGTTGTGTATTGTATATACAGAGTGACTCGTTAATGGTGTCCGAGCCCCGGGAGTTGATTCCTTATGAAAAAATAAGTAGGATATATATGAACTACTTTTTCCCTAAAGTGATTACTAAGTGAGTAATGAATACTTGAAAATCGCGTTTTAAAATGTTTTTATGTAAAAATATCAGAAAAAACTTAAGCTGAAACAACAAATCCCTGAATGATGTTTTGTTTAACCTGATTTTAAACCTGATGATATGTGTAGTACTGGAAAATTTGAGCATATTTGCGTACTTACGAGTGAGTCATTCTAACAACACACTTGACTTTTATACAAATTTTATGGAGGTTTCTTCCTTTGTATGACCACTCCACGTCTCTTCCATTGTATGACCACTCCACGTCCCCTCCATTGCATGACCACTCCACGTCCCCTCCACGTCTCCTCCATTGCATGACCACTCCACGTCCCCTCCACGTCTCCTCCATTGCATGACCACTCCACGTCCCCTCCACGTCTCCTACATTGTGTGACCACTCCACGTTTCCTTCATTGTATGACCACTCCACGTCTCCTCTATTGTATGACCACTCCACGTCTCCTCTATTGTATGACCACTCCACGTCTCCTCCATTGTATGACCCCTCCACGTCTCCTTCATTGTATGACCACTCCACGTCTCCTCCATTGCATGACCACTTCACGTCTCCTCTATTGTATGACCACTCCACGTCTCCTCCATTGCATGACCACTCCACGTCTCCTCTATTGTATGACCCCTCCACGTCTCCTCCATTGTATGACCCCTCCACGTCTCCTTCATTGTATGACCCCTCCACGTCTCCTTCATTGTATGACTCTCCACGTCTCCTCCATTGTATGACCACTCCACGTCTCCTTCATTCTATGACACTCCACGTCTCCTCCATTGTATGACCACTCCACGTCCCCTCCATTGCATGACCACTTCACGTCTCCTCCATTGTATGACCACTCCACGTCCCCTACATTGTGTGACCACTCCACGTCCCCTGGCCTGGAGTCTGTTTAAAGATGTCTGACATATTTAGACATATTTCAAGCACACGTCTGTTTATTGTTATTGTTTTCACATAAGAGTTTTCTCATACCGCACTTGATACTATTGCTAAAAATTGGGTTCAAATATGTATATCAAATGTCACAAGTTTTAGGCAACTAATTGTTATACAATATTTACAATGCATTGGAAGTATTTTTCCCTAAATGGGTTTTCCCCTCTAGCTCCACACAAATGCGTATACAATTACTCATCCCTAAAACATAAGTGTACTGAAAGCAGTGCTTGCTTACTTTATGGCATTAGGGAATTGAAAGTTTACTACCGCACTTACAATAGTACGCCACCAATTTCTTTCTTGAGCTAGTTTTATCCAGTAAAGCTCATTAAACACAATATCTATCTTAAGCTAGTTCTATCCAGTCCATCTTATTATCTTGAGATATTTATATCCAGTCCACCTCATTACTATATCCCTATCTTGACTTAGTTCTATCCAGTACACCTCATTACACCCTATCCCTATCTGGAGCTAGTTGTATCCAGTCCACCTCATTACACCCTATCCTTATCTTGAACTAGTCTATTCAGTCCACCTCATTACACCTTATCCCTATCTGGAGCTAGTTGTATCCAGTCCACCTCATTACACCTTATCCCTATCTGGAGATAGTTGTATCCAGTCCACCTCATTACACCCTATCACTATCTTGAGCTAGTCTATCCAGTCCACCTCATTACACCCTATCCCTATCTGGAGCTAGTTGTATCCAGTCCACCTCATTACACCCTAGGTATATACCTAAATTTTGACTGTAAGAAGTGACAGCTGCTAAACACATGTTTTCACAGATCATCTAGTTCGGCGTAGGGATACATAATTTGGTCTGGTAATTTTTAAAGCTGTCTGAAGTCATCTGTGAGCTGTCAGTCAGCACCAAAGAAGCCATGGGGCTACTGTAGTAGCAGTAACTTAGGTTCAAGATGTTATTGAAACTGGGTGCACTATACCTCTCCATCACTTATCCTGAATGGCGTGAGTGAATGTCGCGTGCCTCGTATGACGGCCTTGTCAATGTCTGGGGAGGAGAGTCTCGCATATTTGGGGAACGCACATTATTGCCAACATCTCTTACAGAAACTTGACATCCTAATCCAGTGGCTGCAAGGCACCAAGGTGTGACAACACGGTACGGATATTTTGTCAAGCAATTTCCACCTTCAGCGTCGGTCGACAAGATACCGCAGTGCAACGAGTTTCGGCTATCCGCCGCGTACGATATACATTATTGCGGGGGTTCCCAAACTTTTAGACCGAAGGAGCCTTTGCACTAGCAAAAAAAAAAAACACCTTGGATCTCTCATAAATATGTATACATTAATATTATGAACAGTCGATAACAATATTTTATTTAGCACCACGCCTTACTACCTATACGGGTTATACGCTTATGTATTAATAACGCTAATTATTCTAGGGATTAGAGAGGCTATATTTAGAGGAAATGTACCCACTTTTGCGTGGACGGAAAGTGGAAAACCATTAGGGGAAAAAACACTCTCAGTATACCCGATTGAGATTCAAAATTCAACCTCCCCGTCATCGACAGTCTTGTCTATTACGAGAGTAGCGCCTTAAACCATGCGACCACTGAAGTGGGCAATAATAACAGTTAAATTAAAATACTCTCAGTATGTCCAACCAGGATTCGAACCTCAGTCCTTATAGGAAGAGCTTTATCTGACAGTTATAAAGGTGACTAGATCCACTTTCACGTATTCATACGCCCGGTCATGTGATCTGCAGTTGTCACTTTTGATATATATTATCAATTCCTATAAAATAACACCCGCTTCGGTGGAAGAATGGTCTAAGCTCTAATGTGTCACTCTCCTGTTAAGACTGGCCCACTGATGACGCCTATATCGGGATTCAAATACCGGTAGGGTCTACTGAGGGTGGTTTTTCCTAAATGGTGTTACACCCTCCTTCCACGCAAATGTGGGTAGATAACTTCTGAAATGCTTCCTACCTCATCTGTACCCCATTAGAGTAGTTATCATATATGAATATAGCCCGAACAGGTAGTAGGACGCAGTGATAAAATACACACACACACACACACACACACATATATATATATATATAACACAATACCAAAGTAGTATAATGTTCTCAATGCTGGCCACAAAAATCTATGTTTATATCTTATAAATGTTTATTCATACCAAAATATTATTATTGGAGGAAAACCAGTCATGTTTTTTTGCCCACATCAGGTATTTAAAGTGTCAACAAGTTTTGGATCACCTGAACGTTGGCCGCACCGACAAATATATATATAAAGGCTTTCTCTCTCGCAGTGACTGGTTCCATGCGTGAGATGGCCGGGAATACTACCCACACACACGCACACACACACACATCTCTAGAATGAGCAGTTATTGCAGCTCATTTCAATTTCCTGTGCCGTTAGGAAAGTGGGACAAGACGAAACGAAACGTCCCTGTGTTGAGATGTGTTAACCGCCGATTAGACTTGAGGTGATGGTCGGTTGGATGCTGCAGGAAGTTACATGGTTGGCGAACACTTTTGAGAACGCGGTAATTTTGAGAGAAATTGATTCACAAGATCATATGAATTTTTGATAATTTAGTGTACTATCGAAGTAGTTCTCAATCATTGTATAATAAAACATATATTATAGTTTGTATATTTTAAGTTAAAATTTCTATTAAGGTTGTGCGAAGATTCAAAATGTATAAGTCGAAGGTAAAATTTCCTTTTCTTCGACTTCTACACCCACAATACCTTCGCATCTTCGAAACATTCCGAAGAAAAACGTAAACTCCGATATATTAAGAACAAATTTGAAATATCTCACTTCGTATGACATATTTCAACATATACTATTATTATTATTATCACCGCGTCTTACTACCCGTTCGGGCTATACGCACTTACGCTAATGTATAATGGTAGGGTGATTGTGAGATGAGATAGAGGACCTACAACTTAACGTGGAATCCGAACCACGATGGAGGCCTGGCATTCCTCACATTCACAAGGACTTCTACTACTAAACAAAATTTTACACCGACTAGTGATTAAATTGCTTCTTGAACGTAAACATAGATTTGTATAATAATATGTCAACAAAACAGAAAATGACCCTCCCTCTACTCCCCGTAGCTCTTATATTATGAATTAAAGTTACTATAGTAGGCCTATCTATTGTAAAAATGTATTGTAATGTCAATAAATATTATAGAGATAAAGAATAAATTAGCTAGAAGAGTTTTTAGAAAATCTATTCAAACGATGATGCTGAGTTTTTAAACATAAGAAAGTTTTAGAAATTATATTTTATTCATATATGACATACTCGTAAATAGTGCTTAAGGTGGGGGTGAAAAAGAATACAAGTTAAGATCAGTATTTTTTGCAGCTTGTACAACAATAAACTTTTAGGGACAAAATAAAAACATAATATTGCTTAATTATCTATGTTTAGTCTAATTTTCTACACATAATGGTATCAAGAATGTTCTTGAATATTTGTCATGAGAATAGTGACAGTTGAAAATAATATTTTAAAATCGAGATTAAGAGTTAGTGTTCAAATTATGTGCTGACTATTGAGATTACTGTGTGTAGAAAACTAAACTAAACGTTTCTGATGAATCATGTTTAGTTTGTATGCATATGTATCCGTTTATAATGGCCTACGCCAGGGGCTTCCAACTGGCATCCCACGAGCCCCATGTGTCCCACCCCCCCCTTTTTTTTTTGTGGCCTAAGAAGTTTTTCGGGAAAGTAATCTACTGCGGTAAAAGTGATATTTTTAGCCGAGAGATGGAAAGCTTTAAACTGTGTGGGAAAGAATCCATGAAGGCTTCAACTGATGTTAATTTAACAATAAACTTAACTGCGCTATATTTTAACAATAATTTGTTATCGACCTCACTAGAATTGGGGTTAGGTGATTGCCTAAGAACCCGGTGTTCGTGGGTTCAAATCCAGCTGGGATTGACGGATTTTTCTTGGGCGATAAAAATTTGTGACACAACTTCATTTGGAAGGGAAAGTAAAGTCGTCGGTCTAATTTCGATTGTGACATGTAAAATAACACTGGAAGGTATGTGAAAATATCTTTCCCCGCGTGATTGATAGGACTTTTCGATATTGCTCATAACAATTCTCGTGTGCTGATATAATAAATCGGTTCTGAAAGTGCACGTTAAATATCTCAAATAAATGGGGGGTCGGGGGGATGTATCTGCGTGAGTCATATTTCCTTAAACCCCCTAGCCGATTATGATGCGACACACCACCAAACTCTAGGATTCAATTGTGTCCCTCAGGCACATCTAAGTTGTAAACCCCTGGCTTATGCCATCTTCCGATACCCAATCTCCATCCATCCCGATGATTCCATAGGTATTTCTCTTTATTACTATTGCTCTTATTTCGTTACCTATTCCTTCTCTCCAAATCTTTCTTAGTATTCCTGGCTTTCTTCATCCCACTGGCTTCCTGTTTAGTACTTATTTTGGTAACCTTCCATTCCTCATTGTTTGAATGTGTCCATACTATATAAGTTTCCTGGGTCTTATCTACACTTCTACATCCACACTAATACGATAAAGAGGAAATATCTGATTTTTTGTTTGTAATGGATAAACTCAAAAACTACTGGACCGATTTTTAAAAATTCTTTCACCAATATAAAGCTACATTATCAGCGAGTAACATAGGCTATATTTTATTTGGAAAATTTAATTTATTCCTCATAAAAATGTCGATAGTCACTCATATTTTATGGTAGAGTCTATGATGATTCTTCAATATGTGTGTT
>CABEEJ010002768.1:60125-70245 GCA_901482245.1 Timema douglasi
GGGGGGGGTAGAGGCTCTAGTATCGTATATTATTGTATATGTTACACACATTATTTCTCTAACTCACGTGTTTGTAATTATTTACATTCTAGATTTTCTCACCTCTCATCTTGAGAAATATATTTCTGTAGAGTTTAACGCCTTGTCGGATTGTCTTTCAGAGGTAAAATTTCAGAGCTGTGTATGATTATACTTTAAACTACTGTGCTGTATAGTAATGTTCTTGTTGTTCGTAAATATGTTTTCGTCCCACAATATACTATTCATTTGCGAAATGATCTTTCTACTTCGTGTGTTTCTTTCTTTTATGGCCTCTTCAACTTTAATTTACACTGGCCATAAATGTTTTTAGTTATAAAAATCTGTAGAAATAGGTATCTTATTTAAGATATATTCTTTCCCCACCCCAACTTGAATCAAGAGACCAAATGATTGACTTTGTGACAATAATAAAAGAACAATAATACATATGAATGAAAATAAATAAAGTTTTTTTTTAAGTTTATTTGGTGGAGCAAAAAAATAACAACTTTTAACTGCGATGAATAACCACGTGCCAATAAAATATTCTTACGTGCCACTTTGGGCACGCGTGCCATAGTTTCACCAGCCCTGGGATGTAATTTAGCTCTCAAGGAGCTGGTCAATTCTTCAAGTAATTTACTAATCATAAATAAAATAAGTAAAAGTGACTTTGCAAAAAGGTTTGTACTGCTGTTGCAATACAAAACAACACAACAGATTAATCAAAAGTAAAGGGTATTTACTTTATGAACGACATATTTTATACGAGTTTATTTTATTATGATTAAATATTAAAGTGGTAACTTGAAACAATATAGTATTAACATTATTTGGGAATTGCAATTTCTAAAAATCTTTATTAAATTAGATTTGAAAATCAAGCTCAATAAGCGGAGACATGTTCCTATGCCTAAGCCCTTTTTATTTTAGCTCGCAACACATATCGGTTGGCTCGTAAGGTAGGCCAAAAGGCTACGCTCAGTTAGTATGGTCCACTGGTGACTGGAAGCTCAACTTTCAAATGCTAGTCGGGCGTACTGAGGATGGTTTTCCCTAAATGTTTTTCCACTCTCCCTCTACGAAAATTTGCGTGCATATCCTATAAATTCAACCTTAATCATCCCTAACTCATTCTCGTAATTAGTACACACGCGTGTAATTCAAACGGGTTGTAAGACTGGGTGGAAATAAACAACAAAACAACACCTTTTCATATAATCACTCGATGTAGATCAAACTTTGTTCTAAAATGAGAAAATTAAAAGCTAAAATGATTTCGGAGACTGAAGACCAAGTTTTCATGTCGGGGGTCAAACAAGTTTTCGAATAGAGCATGAAGGCGCAGGATGAGCTCGGCAGTCCCGCACGGTAGTCACGTCAATGGTATTGCCTATACTTAAAGAGCTAGGGGGCATAATTTTTAAAAAGTATTTTTCTTTCTAATATTGTTACGTTTGAAGCGTTTTGAGCGCAGTGCATTTTTGACTCCAGTTGTTTTGTTTTCACTAAACTATCATTTTATTGTGAAGAGCGTTCCAGAAAATGCAAACTTTTTTTTTTGCCAACATTGATAGAATTTTATTATTTTATTAGTGTTATTTAATAGGTGACAGCTGTAGATCACATGGCTTGACGTATGGATGCTAGATACAGTAACTTTTATAGCTATCGGATAAGGTTATTCCTACCCGCATCGATGGATGAATGGTCTAAGGTGTCCCTCTCATAATAGAATGTCCTTCAGATGACGGGGAGATCGGGGTTCGAATCTCAATCGAGTGTACTGAGGGAATTTTCACTTAATGGTTTTCCACTATCCCTCTACTTAAATACGGGTATACTTCCTATCAATCAATCTTTTGTCATCCCTAACACATTATCGTAATTAGTACATAGGCGTATTTACCTGAACGAGTGATGAAATGCGGCGATTAAAAAAAAGGGTTCTTTATATGAATATTGGACTGTGCTGTTCATGTGAGAAGGAGGAGTCATTTGTAAAATGCTCCAGTCGGTAACATGTAGGTAACCTTGACTTGGCGTGTAGGTGGCGAGCGGATCTTTCGAGGAAATCGTGTACCGTTACATCTTCACAGCTTCCAGGGTGTGGGGAGGCACCCATGACTATATCCAGTACTGCACGGGGTGAGGGGGTGGGGGGACAGCGAGTCACTATTGTTGTCTCGTCGCAGAGATGATTACGGCTCTCTCTTGCACTTTCTTCTCATTTGCACACCAGCAAGACCACATTTATGGAGGTACGGGCAGGGGAAGAGTGTCATATTGGGGGGAGGGGGAGATCAATCTGTTCTAGTCCACACAACACGAGAGTGGCTTGTCATTGATGACGCGTTGCTTATATATTTTTAGGGGCCTTATAAAGGAAACTTTGTTGCTGTCCCTAAAACTAATAACAGCTCGTGGGTTCTTAGCAGGGCACGAAAGTCATGGCCAAAACTGTCCCCTCCCTGCGCCCCTTCCCTTTTGATCAATCACACACGAAATAAGGTATTGGACGAATTTGGTTCAATACTTTAACTCAGTCTATAGCGTGGTTACCTATTTAACTAAGGCTCCCAGGTTCGATTCTCGGCATGGCCGAAAAAATATTACCAATGCTGAAATGCGGGTTAAGCCAAACACAGTTATGAATTAACGGCCGGAGTCTGAGTATTGTGTCTGTTCTATATTTAAGTTAGTTAATAAGTCGTGTACTGATTTCATCAGTCAGTTCAAAACGTTAAGTAGCATAACTCAAATAATAATAATAATGAAGGGATTTATGTTACCCGCTTCGGTGGTCGAATGGTCCAAGACGTTAGTTACTCTCACATTATATTGGACTGCCGATGACAAAGAAATCGGGGTTTTTAATCCCAATCGTGTATGTTGAGAGTTGTTTTCCTAAATAATTTTTTCCTCCCCCTAGACGCAAATGCGGATATTTTTACTATAAATTCAACCTTCTTCATACATAACAAACAAGGGAAACGCGTACAAGCTGAACGGATAGTGAGACGTGGTGCCAAAAAATAAATTAATGAATGTAGGGCCTATGTTTGTTACTGAACGGAAGGTCGCAGTTTGCTCGTTCAATCCTGTCTTAGCCTTGATTGCCTTGGAAATAACCCACGAGCTGACCCTGTGATCACATTTTGGGAGATTTTAAAAGTGAAACAGGTTCAAAGGAGAAGCCATGTTTCGAGAAGTGTGAGACGGACCGAACATTTTCACGCTGACTTAGTTTGTTTTTTCCCCGCCATGTCTTATTACCCATTCAAATTATACTTTTATATATATACACCACCTCTGTGGTCTAGTGGTCAGAATTATTGGCTATTAATCCAGAGGACCCGGTTCTGATCCTTGGCGCTACCAGATTTTTCTGTGAAGCAGTATGTCTTAAACGGGGTCAAACTTAACCTCGTGAGGACCAACGAGGAGCTACTAGAATGAAAAAGTAGCGTTGTGGCTCCGGTCAAGAAAACTGAGATTAATGGCTGGAGGGTTCATTGTGTTGAACACATGACACCCTCTGTCCGCAGAAGTTGGCGCTACCTTCATCAGCAGCCACTCGGCCAGGATAGCTCGATCGCAGGCTAATGCCATGGATATATATATATATATATATATATATTATTGTGATAGTGTGGATGTAAGGGATGTGGAAGAGATAATTTAAAAGAAATGTACCTGAAATTTTGTGAAGGTTGAATAGGAAGCTACTTAGGAGGAAAAAAATTATATGTACACCTGGCTGAGATTAGAACTTTGACCTCGCCATTCCAGGGAAACCAGTATAATTTTCTTTAAATTCTACTCATAATTTGACCCTGTTCCTGGTAGTTAAACTGAAGATCAACAATGGTATTGTTCTCAAATGTTTACCAAAATGTCAGGTTTGATACGAATCAATACATTAAATGGTCTTCTGAAGATGGGAAGGTTGGGTTCAAATTCCAGTCGGATTTTTTCCTAAATGGTTTCCTACTCTTCTTTCATACATATGCAGGTATATTATCTCTAAAATGCTTCCTTATTCATCCCTTCCCCACTGAACTTGATGATTAAAATTATAGGCATATATAAAGATTAACCCTGTCTGTTACTAATGTTTGTGAACGTACTCATTCAGAAACTGGTGTTATAGAAACTGTAAGTCAAGAACCCGCCTTGGTGGCGTAGTTGGCTAACGCGCTTGTCGTATTGAGCTCGACTGCTGAGGACGGGCAGATCGAGGTTCGAACCTAGGTCGTGTGAACTGGGGGTGGTTTTTCCTAAATGGTTTTCCACTCTCCCTCCACGCAAACACGGGTTCACTTCCTCTAATTCAAACTTCCCAATTCCTAATCCATTAGCGTAATTAGTACTTAAACCGTATAACCCGAACGGGTAGTAAGACGTGGTGCTAAATATTATTATTATTATTAAGTCAAGAATAAAAACAAATTTGAACTCTCCTATATAGTCGAGATTCGAACGTCATCACAACCAACCTTAACTGCTAGTTTTTTTCTTTCAGTGGAAAATTTGTAGAATTCTAAAACTAGACTAACTTATACGTACTGATCAATATGAGCTTAAAATTTATACCGCAAGCCCATAGCGTGGCTGACGACTTCGTGAATCTCAAAATCTCAAAGCTGAATTTAAAGGTATAATACCGTTGTGGTTTGTCATAAAAATACAATAAAAAATTAAAATAGAGCTTCTTTATTTTTTGTCTAGATTTAAGAATTATTTAATGGGTTTGTTGAGAGTACTAGCCGGTAGTAACATTTTACCTGGACCTCTGTACGCACTATAAGCGGTTTTAAATATAATTTTTCAAACCACTCTAACCGCTTACTGAGGCTTCATTCGTTCACTGAAAAACAAGCGCAGGACTGAATTGTGGTCTCTTGACAAGTTCTAAACCAATCACAAGAAATTAGCTAAAACTGGGTAGGTTGGTGTGTATTAGTAGAAACAATGTCAGCTTCGTCCATGCCACTATATAATATTTGCGTGGAAAAATCCATCAAACTTCATGTGTCTGAAAAGTGAGATACAATCAGACAACTTCTTATGCTGTTGGGAGATAGCGCGTTAGATATAAAGTGTGTGTTGTTCTCCATTTTTGTGTTGATTTGTTTCACTACACAACACAATATTTAGAAAACATCCATCGTGTCAATAATCTAAAAAAAACATCTGTTTATCCACTTAAAAATTAAATATTTTGACAGATGTTTTAGGTCTACATTGGAAACCATTATGGGTCAACATATATTTCTGCTAGCCTGTGAATTGCCGCACCACTTGAGCAGATTTCGCTCTAAATCTTTGTTAAACGTGTGTAGTGAAATAAATTTTCACTTAATAATTATTTTAATCCAAAGTTCCCACTCTTATCAAATTTCAAATTAATGAATATTTTCATAACATAAAACTAAATGCATCCACATGTGTTAGGAAATCTTCTTACACACCTGGGTGACGATTATTTTTGTTGTTGTTTACAACGATTCTGTGTCGTCAGCTTGTATTTTCTTTTGTTTAATAACTCCACACCCCTATTAATAATACTTGTGAAATATAACCACACTGAAAACACTCTTTATCTCTTCTTCCCTTCTAGAACATGGTGGAACCTACAGAAATATATAAGCCACTAGAACAATTTCTTTGAAAATACAGACTCAAAGAGAAGGTTCCCTTTTTTCGTTCTGCTCACAACCTTACTAAAGAACAGTCCACGAAAGTTTGATCTCTGATCTTTTTTCTCCGTCCACAACCTACTGAGAGGCAGTCAGCAAGTTCCAATTTTTCAAAATCAGTCCGCGATGCGTTAAGCTGCCGTATCGTATGTGCAAACATAATCATACAGAATGAATAAAAACAAGCTTCTACAAAATAATACATTTTTCACATATAAGTATCATTAAAACTGGACTCCAAACCAGGACTCCACGTAAGGATATAAAGTATCCTCACAGTTTGGTTTCGACAACTCAGGGCTTCACGAGGAAATAGTTTACCACCCTACAATTTGACTCCACAACGAGGGGTTTCCAACAAAACACTACCTAGTATAAAACATAGCTCTACACGTGTGAACCAAGCTTAAGTCAGGAGGGCGGGTCTTAAAACTTGTTACCTAACCAGTCTTGTTTCAGGATTGGCAGTATTGTGCTATAACATGATTTTGCTAGGATGACCGTTTCGGAAGGCCTTATTTCATACCAGAATCCTAGCAAAATACTACTATACAGTAGGATTCTGATACGAAATAAGGCCTTCCGAAACGGTATTTCTATCCAAATCAGAGTATACTACAGGCAGAGAGATGTTTAAATGCTAATTAATAGAGGGACCTTGATTTTAACTACATTAATGACAGTCCCTCGACATGCCAGGTCTTATATTGCACGAATTCATCGGATCAGTGTATGTATCGTAAAGCGATCAACTAAATCCTTCGGATTAATGGCATATTGTGTTCCCGGATCTGTTGAACCCTGGACCTTGAGCTAGCTGTTTGAGTATCTTCTACCCACGGTCTCACCTAGTTGCGCCATTGCTCGTGTCTGATGTCACGGTAACCAATGCACCATCACCTGTTGCTGTCGCTCCTTCTGTGTAATCACACTGGTTGTACTTGTACAGTAATTAAGCTGGTACACGTTCACTAATTATACTTTGGTGCTGGAAATCAGAGACTAGCTCGGGCTGGAGTTTTAGGAAACAACTGAAATAATAAACTGTGCATGTACAGTTGATCCACGGTAGGAGTGGTGGTAATTGACAGCTAGCAGAAAATTTGTTTTGCAAGCATTGGTTGAAAATCAAAAGTGTTATCAAACGATTCTAATAATATTTCCATAAAGATTAACACAGAATTGGCTTTTTTCGTAACTTATTGAAATAACAAAATATATTAACTAAACTATGTTTTTTGTTTCGTGGTTGTAGCTACAATAAATATTATAGTTCATGAAATGATCAATTAAAAAGTATGATATTCACACTTGTAGACCTATCTTCCTATCCAGGGGTCCTCAACCCTATGCCCGTGGGCGCAATGGCACCCGCCGAGCCTTTTGCGCCAGCCCACCACTTTTTGACCACAGCTAGAAAGTTCTTGACTAATAATTTTAATGTGTCACTTTTCTGACAAAAACCATGTTCGTACTTATCTCCAGGGATGCTGTTTTCAAGAAGTTGGTGATTGAAANGGTTCCGTTTTTCAAGAGTTTGTGTTTGGAAGCCCCCCCCCCCCCCTCTTCCGATCCCTCCCTCTCATTCTTCTTTATTTTCCCGCTCATTTCCAAAGTGTACTTTATTACTCGGAACTATCATTCTACTCACAAATACCATGCTAATACTCCTATTTCCTTTGTAAATATCTTGGCATGGGTGTACCCAGCTTTGTTGCCTGAATAAATACAAAATAAATATATATTTTAAAAATGTACCTAAGCACCAAAATGGTGGTGAGTAGTTAAATGATTTCCTTGTGTATTAATTTTGGTCTTGTTAAAACCGTAACTAAAGCAGTTTTTTTTAAATTTATGGACATTAGGTTTGGTAAAAATTGTTTCAATTGTTTAAACTGGTTTTGGACAAACTTTGCGTGAGTACCATTTGCGTTATTTTATATGCGAGTTTAATTTTTTTTAAAGTTCAAACTCACAATTTTTAAAAATAATATGTAGTTGTATGTGTGTGTTATTTGCATTATGAATTATGATCGGCTATAAATTTGCCTTGAAAAAGTGATCGGTGCCCTCCGCACTACCGTTAGTTTTGTATGTGCTCTAAGGTACAAAAAGGATGGGGACCTCTGTTCCTATCTATCATCCAGTTGATTCTGATGGATTGCTTGAGCATTTAGAAGGAACGTGTTTCCCTGTGCGAAAGTTAACACTACATATTTGTTGATAACAAGTCTCTGCTGCATGAAGTTCGGCGACAGCAGAATGAATGTGATTATGCACTTCCTTGGCCCGTTTCTCAATTCGCTCTTCACAATCTCTCAGTATCCATTCGTAAAAACTTCTAGTACGCACATACAAAGTTTGGTTGTCGTTGAGTAGCAGTTTCTACACAAAACAATCAGAGCTCCTTCTAGACAAATTATGCTTTTTTAAGTCTTACAATAGTTTAAATAGGTGACTTTGTAGATTGAAGACTAAAAAAGAAGACTTTAAATTTACAAATTTGTCTCTGTATCTCTTGTGAACATGTTGGCCTACGTTGAAATGAAAATGATTTATTTTACGTTCCTTGAAAACTCTATAAATTCCTTGAATACTTTCATTCATCAATTTTGAGAAATCTTCATTACTTAAGGCTACATTACAAAGGAAACAATGCTCCACTTCTACCTCCATATTTCAACGTTCCAAAACGTTTCCCATCCCTCCAACTTCCTCTTTGACTTCTACTAACTATTTTTATTCCAGGTAGTAATTCACAAATCTGAAACAAACTATATACAGTATTTTAGTACTCTTATTATAAAACATGTTATATGTTATTCTTACCGGAACCAACTTTCACTAAATGCTTGGAAAAAAAAAGCTATGTAGATCGACACATAGTTCCGCTATCTCCATAATACAAAAAGCATCTTCCAGGAAATTGTACGTTTTAAAATTTTTGTGCTATTCTTTTTTTCCCCAATAAAATGCACCGTTTATTTGATATTCAAGTTCATTTATGTATAAAAACAAGTTTTACGAAATGTTAATTTTTTTTAGAAATAATTGAAGCACTGCAGTTGTTGTAGTTCCATGAAATAAAATCTTAGAGTAAATTTCATGCCATTTAAATATAGTCCCATTCAATTTTCACTTACAACGCACACATTTAAAGGTATTAATAATTATTATTTCAATGAAAGTGTGATTTGGGCCTAATTTTTTTTCAAAATGGTAGTGGACTTACGGGTAGGACAATAGTAGACACTTCAGAATCGTATTTCTCTCAATTTTTCCTTATAGGAACCATTGGGTACATTTCTGTTGCAATAAGTTCCTCAGATGGCCATATTTTTGCATAACTTTTCTAGACTATTATAACTGGCCACCAAAATAAATAAATAAACAATGTGTTTTTATAACGTGTAGAAAGAGTCATACAAAATCTTAGTTCCAAAATAAAACTTTTTTGACGTCATCACTGGCCTTTGTTTCATCCGACTCAATATCTTAAGTTGTGAAGAAAACTTTTTAGGAGCTCTCGTTTGTAAAGCATTTTTAAGTGAACCACAGGTGCCACTAAAAGGAAAAACAAAACAATTAAAGACAAATTGTTTGTTGTGAAAGTTCTCGAATGCCAAAAGTGACAACAACTGAACGTAGTGTTATCTTTCATAAATAACATGGTTTGATTAATGACCACACGAGAGTAGATCTCTGGCAACTTTTGTGGTCACTTACCATCACTCCAATCGCAGATCGACTGTACAATACAACGAATGATTCCTTCTAACTAATGAGAAAATACTATGTTTTAGTTGGTACAATCAATTTACTCTGAAAGGTAGCAAGCAAACTTTTAACGTTTCAGTTATTGGGTATCTTAAAACTTATAAGACAAGGTCATGCTCCATCAAGGAAAGACCGCTCGCTACCTTTCAGGATGGAGGGAGCTTAACTTCTTCAGTTACTCAGCATACCTTGATTACGACAGTCCAATTTTCATAGGAAGAGCCTTTAAGAAAATAGAAACATTATTTTTGTTGTTGTTGACATTGGTAACATTTAGCTATAGGCCTATTATTAGTGTTAGTTTGCAAATGTCGATAATATCTATTAACAGTGACAGCCTCAGTTTACATAGCTTGACGTATGAATAAGTAAAAATAGATCTAGCAGATTTTCTCATTTTCAGATAAAGCTATTTCTATGAAAATGAAATGTTAGCACTGTACTTTCTCATCTTACCAACCTCCCCGGATTTCTCTAGCCACGATTCAAACTATTTTTTAGTTGGTAGGTGACCGTTTTTTTATGTTTCGCCCTTGTGACGTAGATAACATGAATAGGCCTATATGACACATGAAAAAGATAGAGAATTGCCACCTTTACTACAACTATTAAAAAAAAAA
>CABEEJ010002768.1:70840-100974 GCA_901482245.1 Timema douglasi
GGAACTGGTACTACCTTCACAACTTTTCATTTAGGAACGTCTGTAAAACATTTTCTTAATCAAATTAATAGAAATCACATTTACCCACGATAGTGGCCGTAAGGTCTAACGCGCTACTCTCACAGTAGACTAGTTTGCTTATAACGTGGAGATCAAGGTTCAAATCTTGGTAGGGTGTTTTGAGTTTTATTTTTACACTCCCCCTCCACGCAAATGAGGGTACACTTCCTATAAATATAACCTTTCTAATCCCTAAAACTATTAACGTAATTAGAATATCAACTGATAGCCCAGATGGTTGCAAAAATAAGAAATCACAATAATAATATCGTTCAAATGCATAATAATTTTTACTACGCATTTACCATTTTTCTACAACATACATCCACTTATTATTATAACTTTCCGGGCTTACCACGATGTTTTTGGGGTAAAGTGCTCGCCTCAGTACCCAAGGTTCATGGATTCAAACCCAACCGAGGTCGACAGATTTTTCTCGAGTGATAAAAATCCGTTGCACAACTTCCTTCGGAGGGGAAGTGAATCCGTCGGTCCCATGTCAATTGTGGCTTTTAAAAGAACCCTGGTAGGTTTGTGAAAATACTTCTGACAAAATCGGTAGGCCCTTTTGGTGTCACTCATAGAAATTCTCGTGTGCTGATATAATCAGTCGGTTCAGAAAGTGCACCTTAAATATCTTAAATAAATAATATTGTCACACACACAAAAAATGTTTTGTACATGTTACAACAAATTTAATGTTGGCTACGAAATTAGTTTGACTATAACAAAATCATTTTATAGTCCCCATTATATTTTGGTAACTTGTACAAAACCGTTTTTTCTGTGCTTTTATTGACCAGAAACTCTTAGAGTGGGATGGAAAGCTAGGAGAGTCATGGTCAGTCCGACACCTTAGCTCAGTCGGTAGAGTGTCTGTCTACTGAGATAAGGGTCCCGGGTCCGATTCCTGGCATGGCTGACTAATTTATCATTGATGAACTTGGGTTTCCCCTTTCACAGTGATGAATTAACGGCCAGGGGGGGAATTTTGTGCCTGGTCTAGACTTAAGTTAGCTTGTGTGTGCTGATAATAGCCTAACCTATGGGTTCAGAAAATGCACGTAAAATACCTCAAATAAATGGGGGGTGAGGGGGGAATAAGGTTGAAATCATCAGTATTTTTGCAATTTTTATATAAAAAATTGACACGATAAATAACATAATTATTCAGTAGATATGTTTAATTTAGTGTTATCAAAATAATATTATCAAAAGGTCTTTTATTGAATATTTGTCATGAAGATCCTGGAATTTGGTGACTTTTTCTTTATTTTAAGTTTATCATTAAATTCCACTGTGCCCATGAAAAATATTCAAGTACTGTTGAGCTAACCATGAGAAGGAAATTAAACTCGATGTTTCTACTGACAACTATTTTGCCCCAAAAATTGTTTTGCTATAAAACCTGTAAAATCACTCCCCTTAACTCGCGTTCCCTACATACCCCCCATTATTGCCGATAAGTCAGACTGCCCGTGAACTCCCACTGGTGTATTGTGGTCCTCTAGTTTCCAGGACAACCTCCTTCCACCCGCGTCGACGTCAAACACTACCAAGTCCATCAATTACGTCATGTTGGAATGAAAGTGTGGTCCTGATTGTTATTAACGAACGTAACAGATAATAGGACGAACTACTAGTAGTACCAAGGTCACCCGACATTCCTTTCATGGGTGGCTGAGGTGGGTTAGTAGGGGAGGGGGGGCTCTATGGTGTAGGCAGAGCACGTATGTGAGACGGACAATTAATTAAATATAAAAGTGTTTTTTATAAAGTTTGGGAGCCATTGCACCCCGTTTACAAATTACACTATAATCCTATCTTACAATCCAAGCCAACGTTTTTTAAATTGTGCTCCGCCATAATTATCTCAGGCTTTGTGAGGCAATTTTAGAATATTTTTTTATTTGTTTTTCACACTATAAAATAGCATCAGTAATTATGATTGGTGATTTTTTCAAATCTGATTAGAGAGCATTTGCCCAAGGCGCAGTCAGAATATTCAATGTTTTCCGTTTGCTTTATATACTTGTAAAATTTAACTCTCGTTATAGAATGTTCATAATATTAATGTAAACATTTTTATGCATTTTTTTGGGTACAAGGGCTTTTTTGGTTTAAACAGTTTGGTAGCCCCTGATTTAAGCCATAATGGAAACTTGCAATAAAAACTTGCGTGTGGTAAACGGAGTGCACATTTAATAAATATTATTCAGCACTACAGTAAAATTTTCAAAAGAGGGGCTTTTTTTTGAGAAAATACATTCATTTTTTTCTTCCAAAATTTATAGCATTTTACTATATTATTAGTATTATTTTATAGGCATTGATAATATGTATAAAACATGATACCTGCAGTTCATCTGGCTTGACGTATGAATACGTGAAAGTACATTTAGTAGCTTTTTTAGCTGTCACATAAGGATATTCCTATATTTTTCATTTAATTTATTTGAGGTATTTAACGTGAGCTTTCTGAATCGACTGCTTAAATCAGCACATGACTTATAAACTAACTTGATAGAACAGACACAACAGCCAGACCCCGGCCGTTAATTCATAATTGTGAAAGGGGAAAACCCCTTCTTCCTTTGAAAACTGGATTGTATACATCATGGTTTGCTTTGACTATTATTTTGTCATTATTTTCGAATTTTGGACATTATTGGCTCCTAAATGATGAACAAATGGAAAGTTAAAAAAAAAAAACCCATCAAAACGTAAAGGTGTATGTTTGTAAGGGACACACTGACGGAATGAAATAATGCGAGAGGTTATTTTTCTTTTAGTTAGAAAAAACTAAAGCTTAAATGTCGTTTACGTTAATCTGCAGGATCCCGATGTCATAAAAAAAAGTTGTTGAGGTGAAGATTTTCACTAAAATCACCTAAAACATCTGAACTGTAAATGAGATTAACTATAAAATTAGCGAGTTGTACAGCCAAGAATGTTTGACTTATACATTAAAAAAACTTTTTTTTTTTTAGAGGACTCACTCTAGATAAACTAGCGTTTTATTCCCTTGGTTTGAGCTATCCGCATATTTACACTAACGGGGTAGAGATATGGTAAGTTTATTTTAGATTAAATGTACCTGCAATAGTGTTGAAGAGGAGCAGTTAGGAAAAACTACACCCTTAGTACACTCGATAGAGATACGAACCTCGATCTCACCGTTGGCTGTGGTTCAGTCGTTTGCGATAATGACGCCTTAGACTGTGCGAACATTGATGCGGGTGTTGGCATGGATATAGTATTGTATTTACGTTTAGACTGGTTCTATCACCAGGATATATATATATATATATATGCCATTGTGTTGCTCTGAATTTGTAAGTATTATTCTTGTGATTTGAAAGTGCACGTTTAATGATCCCAAATTCAAACAATAATCTTCTTAAAGAAATTACTTGTCGGCACAGAGTTCCCTCCTCTGCCTTTGGCAGGCGAGTGGCACGACCTGGCAACAAGGCGCGCCAGACGCGATTGAAGGCAGTTGGCAGGCTGCCGGTCGATATGGCAACATGGAGATGCGGCGCTCTAGTGACTAGACAATGAACCAGCCAAGGTCGGCCTGATGCAGGCAGCAGATGGCAGCTTGGCTACTTACTTACTGGTCGAGCGTAAAACATTTTTTCAGAAGAAGACAGCTGCCTGCCGTTTGCAAACCAGTCGACTTAAAATCGCCGAGTAAAAAGCCAGACGAAGTTAAATTATCGTTACTAGACGACAAGTTAAAACTACCATGCAACAAAGCAAATGTTTTAAAAATAATCGGACAACTTATATTTAGTTACAAAAATACAGTTGTAAATAAAGTTTGTTTCAATGTTAGCTAAGTTTTATAATATATAAAAATGGATTCCGATAATGCCAGCGAGCACATTAATTTAGACTTACTTATAAACACTGTCCGTCAACGTGAACTTATATTCTACATGAAAGATCCTGACTACAAGAATAATCTAAAAAAGGAAGAAGCGTGGCAGGAAGTTGCTGACATTGTTGGGACATCACGTGAGTTGAGTGAAAAATATATAATTTAAGGTGTTTAGTTCTAGTTAAATTTTCAATCAGAAAGCTATAGCCTATATATTTAAAATAATTTCAACTGACATGATCTAACTAGAGTTTTTATTATTTTTATTTAGTGTATTTATTGCGAACAGTTTCGTGCTTTACGGTGGTTATAAATTAACACATTCGAACGCCGTTTATCCTAATTGTCTGTTAACTGAAACACTGCGACCAAGACATAAGCTCCTCTCTACTAGCAGAGTTAAAAACCACGTTGTCGTCGTTATTATTGTCCATCAATTTATAATATTATTTATTTCACCATGTTTAATCATTATTAAAAGTTTTCTGGTTTTTAACAAAATTATAATATAGTGTTTTTTCGTAGACAATAATGTTTCTCCCTCTTAATCCACCCATCCGAACTTTCGATTATTTGAACCACCTTTGTCACGAATTAATTCGAATAATTGGCGTTCTTCTGTACTTTTTTTTACCTAATTTTCTTACGAATTGACATATAATTTATTAGAGCTATAAAAATAAACTAAATCTACTTTGACGTATGGTCTAATCGTATTGGTACGCAAAGTCACATGGCCTAAAACTTCACTCTCGTTGGATATTATCAATACCTAATTAAAAACTAGCACTGATAAAAATCATATCTCTAAACGTTTATCGCAAAACACTATATTAGTGTAGCTCGGTTCGGAGCTCTTTCACCAGAAAAGATTACATTCTGGAGCCCTCGTAGTTTTTAACACTAATACTATGAACATTAAATAACGACGGCTGGGTGACCTGGTGGTCTAGGGGTAAGATGTCAGACTTCTGTGCTGGAGATCCGGGGCTCAATCCCCAGTCCCGGCACAGATATATCTGATTGTAAAACCCTTCCTTCACCTCTGACAAGACGTGTATTAATTACAACTTGTGAATGTGTGGAGTGCCAGGCCTCCACCGTGGTTCGGATCCCACGTTAAACTGTAGGTCCTCCATTTCATCTCACAATCACCCTACTATTACACATTAACGTAAGTGCGTATAACCTGAACGGGTAGCAAGATGCGGTGCTAGTAATAATAATAATAATGGTTAAATTTTACGAATACAAAAGTATAAAACAAATGTAAAACATCACATGTTCTGGCTGCACCTTTGGCAAAATTCCTTTAGTCAGATTTGAAAAAAAAATGGCAATATTAATTACTCGTGGTATTTTATAGAGTGCAAAAAAGTAAAATTATAAAATTGCCTCACGGAGCCAGAAATAACTGGACTCGAATCTTGGTCGGATATACTGAGGTTTTTAAACTCAATTGTTTTCCACTCTCCCTTCATGCAAATGCGGCTTCACTTCCTATAAAATCAAACTTTCCTCATTACTAACGCATTAGCGTAATTATTACATAAGTGTCCCGCTTCGGTGGCTGCAAGGTCTAACGCGCTACTCTCACAGTAGACTAGACTGTCGATGACGGGAAGATCTAGGTTCGAGTCTTAATCGGGTGTACTGAGGGTGGTTTTTTCCAAAACGGTTCTCCACCCTCCCTCCACTCAAATTTGGGTGCACTTCCTATAAATATAACCTTCCTAATCCCTAACACCATTATCTTAATTAATACATAAGCGTATAACCAGAATGGGCAGTAAGACGCGGTGCTTATTTACAGATGCGTGTATTTTTTCTAAAAAGGTGCTTCAAATGTCAATTCGAAAGAAGATCAAGGTATTACTCCGCCGGTAACGGACTAGTACACTATATAATTTGTCTTACTCGATTGTTGAACATAATATAGTCGGCATTCTAAGCTGCGTGCAATTTGGTTTTCAGCTGAAGAAGTCAAGAGGTTATGGACCCTATTAAGAGATAATTTTTTGAGGCGCTTCAAGAAAAAAATGGGCTCTTCATCTGCCACAAGTTATTCCAGTTTGACCAAGGATTGGCCGTTCTATGATCAAATGTCGTGGTACCTTCATTATTATAATAAGAAAAGAAGGTAGGTTACAATATTTCCTTTACAACACGTTTAAAAGATTCAAGGTGAATAATATAGTAATAATAATAATAATAATAGTATCTGGAAGTAAAATATAAAGATGGTTCCCCTTCGAATTCTCAAGTATATTCTAGATTGCGTTCGAGAAAATTTCAGATTTAAAATTCGAAAAAAAATAGTTTTTTAAAAAGAATAAAAAAATCAGAGCTATATTTTAAGTCTTTATAAAAAAAATCCAACCGTGTAAACACGTAATTTTTAGATAGGCCCTATACAGTAAGGCGTGTTTACCCAGGTTTACTGTAGTGGGTGACGCGCGCCAGTCACCAGCCACTGCACTCGCTCTTGGGAGCCACCGAGCCTTAGAGCACATTCAAAACTAACGGTAGTGCGGCGGCCACCGATCACTTTTTCAAGGTAAATTTATAGCCGAACATAATTCATCATGTAAATAACACACACATACAACTACAAATTGTTTTGTTTTTTAAATGTGAGTTTGAAATAATTTTTTAATTCTCATATAAAATAACGCAAATAGTACTCACGCAAAGTAAGTCCAAAACCAATTTAAACAATTGAACATATTTTTACTAACCCAAAGTTCAATGTCAATGAAAAAAAACTGCCTTTGTCACGGTTTTAACAAGACCAAAATAAATACACAAGGAAATCATTTAACTACTCAGCACCATTTTGGTGCTTAGGTACATTTTAAAAACATATATTTATTCTGTGTTTATTCAGGCGACAAAACTGGTAGATCCATGTCAAGATATTTACAAAGGAAATAGGAAGTATTAGCATGGTATTAGTCAGTATAATGATAGTTCTGAGTAATAAAGTACACTTTGAAAATGAGACGGCAAATAAAGAAGAATGAGAGGGGGGCTTTCAATCACCTACTTATTGAGAACAGCATACTTGGAGATAAGCACAAACATGATTTTTGTCGGAAAAGTGACAGATTAAAATTATTAGTCAAGAACTTTCTAGCTCTGGTCAAAAAGAGGCGGGCAGGTGCAAAAGGCTCGGCGGGTGCCATTGCGCCCGCGGGCATAGGGTTGGGGACCTTTGAGCTAAGGTGACCATCCGTCCCGTATTTTACGGGACAGTTTCAAATTTAAGAGTCTTGTTCCCCTTTTTTATACAGGCCCGAAAAAATGCGTGTATGTTTCATATGTTACTATGCGTACCGTAAATGTCCCTTATTTTAGAAATTACATGGTGTGAATAATTGAAATTTCGGTATTTTACAACATTTCTATTTCTATGTTTATTAAAACATAACAATGATATAATATTTTTAGTTATAATTTTTCATGGACATCGCTTAATTCGGAATTTAGCTGTTGAGCGTTGGGAATCCCCGTATTCTTATCCAATCACTGCTTAATGCGTTTCACATACCGGTCAGTCACCATAATAATTTAATAAAAATAATTAATGGAATGGACCTAGTAGCCAACCTTTGACAAAATAGTGTCCCATATTTGTGTTATTATAAAATGGTCGGTCACCTTATAGCCACAGCAAGATCTTCGGGCCGGTTGAAGCTAAGATGCCGATACGTGAGGATAATGAACTATTGTTGCTGATTCTCTAGAGAGAGAGAGAGAGAGAGAGAGAGAAACGCAGATAAAACCAAACAATGCAAGTTCCCTTTATTACTATTATTAGCACCGCGTTTTACTACCCGTTCGGATTACACGCACTTAACGCTAATGTGTAATGGTAGGGTGATTGTGAGATGAAATGAAGGACCTACAGTTTAACGTAGAATTCGAACCACGGCGGAGACCTGGCATTCACAAGTTGTGATTAATACACGTCTTGTCAGAGGGGAAGGAAGGTTTTGGCAATCAGATAAATCTGTACCGGGACCGAGGATTGAACCCCGGACCCCTAACACAGAAGTCTGACACCTACCCCTAGGCCACAAGGTCATCTTTCCCTTTGTTGATTTAAAGATCATCAAAAGGACTTTACCATACCAAAGATTTGAGACAAGATGATGAAATATACTTTTTCGATACTTTAAAATGCCAAAAACTCTTTTGATGAATTATTTGAAGATGAAAAGTGTAGCATTTATACAACTACACTATGGGCTCTCGGCATGCTGATCACAGCTCCACAATGCTCGACAGAGTGGTTTAAAATAAGACGGCTGGTGGCTGTTGCTACGTCTAAACGCACCCATGTAAAACAATGGTCTGCTAGTGGTGGCTCGAACCCGTCACTGGGCCGCCGGTAGCGAGGGCGAGCTTCTGTCCATCTACAGTCACCTACCCTCGCCCCTGTGGGGCCCCGTTTGAATGAACCACTTTGATTCTATGTAGAAGTAAAAGTGGCCAGTGACTGTGGCGCGCGTCAGCCACTAAAAGTGGCCCCGTGTAAATACGCTCTTAGACTAAACCCAAGTAGTCTGAAATTCCAAATAATCCGAACACAATTTTAGGAAAAAACTGTGAAAAAACCCCAAACAAAATCACATTAAATATATTTTATTGATAACAAACTCGACATTAAAAAGAAAATTGTAAGAAACTAGTGATGATAAAATGCTAAATATTTAAGTACATGTTGAAGTCAGCACAATGTGTTTTCCTATACATGCTATACAACTTATTCAACTGTATTTTAAAATTTGTGTTAATATTTGGCCTCCTCATATAATCTTCCGTATAATAATACTGGCATGCCTTGGCTACATCAATTTGTAGCTCAGTTTGAGGAAAGATTATCCAATACCAATGTGCCATTGCCCAGGAGACGCCCGAATGTACTAATCGTACGTACCTTCCGTGGAGGCTCTTTCCATGTCCCGATGAAGTGAGATAGTGGTGATAGCTAATATGTTGTGGTGGAGCCAATGAAGATTTAAACCTAACTTAAGCCTAATAGACCAAACCCTGGTGAAGATGAGGATTAGTGTTCCCTTTTCAAGAAAAATCTCCCAGTACCAGCCGGGAATCGAACCCGGGACCTTTATGTGAGCAGCTAGGGCCTCTGATCACTCACTATACCATGAGGCTGGTTGACCCTTTCGTATTCTCCCACTTTATCAGAAAGTTTGATAATCCTAATAAGCTTCGGTCACAGTTAGTTTAGATAGGCAAAGTTTTACTGTTTTTTATTTTAGATTTTACAGGAATACAATAGCTTTTAATGCTATGGAATCACAACTTGGACGTTAATAATAAATATATTTAAATGATAACAGCTACATTTTAACACAAAGGTTATTAATGGCGTAATCTTATAAGGAAAAGTCAAGGTTACGTAAGCGTGACAACACCAGGTTTTACCTAGAGGGTAGTTAGCATTTGTGAGTTGTGATTTGGCAGTTGAGAGCTGGATGCCGGAATTGGTAACAACTAAAAACTGCCACTTGCAAACTGCCAGAACCCAACTCTCAACCCCAAACATCCAAAGTAGCCCTTGTTCACATACAAATAATATATCCAGACACTCGGCCTCCAAGTTAAAATGGCTGTTCTCCTTTTGCCAGCTTTAGCCTTTCAACACCAGGATCGCTACGTTCATTCCTATTATCCCCCAGCAGTGACACTAGCGAAGCCCATTGTCGAAGGACTAAAGCTGGTAAAATGAGCGCAGCTGAACTCCTGTAAGGTTGAGAGTCTGTTTCTATTATTTGTGTGCACCCTTGGTGCATCCGTTTGGGAACCTCTGTACAGAATTGGGCACACGCGTACGGTCATTCCCTGCTGGTCATATCTAGCTTGTATCTTATAGTATATATGGTCCAATACCTTAGCTCAGAAGGTATTCTGTCCGCTGAACTAAGGGTCCCGGGTTTGATTCCCGTCATGGATGAACCACTTACGTCCACAATACAGGGTGTCGTGATTGTTTTTGGAATTAGTTTAGTTTGTAAGTGATGTACTGATAAAAACAATTGGTTCAGAAAGTGGCAAAAGTTCCCTAAATAATAAACATTTAGACAAAATGAGACACTAAGAGCCGTTCTCATAATCCGACTAACCGGAATATCGGATACAAACTACTCTCCAACCAGAAAACATATTTAAGTGCGTTTTTTTCGTGCTTTGTATTTGTATGAATGGTTTTAATGGACCCAATTCCATTGTCTTATAATGGAACCTGAAGGAAAACTCACCACAATACGATTCTTGACTCTAGCGGTAATTTATCTACCTACGTTTCTAGCTATCCGTGGGTTGAGACGGGCTCTTATTTAACTTAGGAAGATAATACAGCTAGAGCCAAGAAACACATCGTGGTGAGGTTTTGTCTATTCTAGAAAACAGTGAAACAGTTTAACCAATAATAAAAAGAAAGTACATAATAGGAAAAAGTAGAACCAGCTTCGGTGTTCGAATGGTCTAGGTCAGCGTCGCTCTCTCAATACACTGGGTAGCTAATGATGGAGGGATCGAAGTTTGAATCCCGCTTAGATATATTAGGAGGTGGTTTTCCCTAAATTGTATACTTATATGAGTTATATCTCTCCCTCCCTCCACGAAAATTTGGGTAAACCTGCTCTAAATCTAACTTCCTCATCCCTAGCACATTAGATTAATTAGTAGCTACATATATGCCTATAACCCGAACGGTTAGTAAGGCGTGGTGGCAATTATTCTTTTAACTACTTTTCATTTAACCTAATTTCACTGTTGTATACTAAATATTTCTACTATCCATTCACGGTAGGAATTACTCTCTGAAAGGTCTTTTTCCCTACCAATATCCTACTATATAATAGGTTTTTGGTAGGAAAAAAGGCCTTTCAGAAAACAATTCCTACGCTGAACAGACTTTAAATATAGTATCTGGATACGTTTTCTGGTTCGAGCGTAATCTGGTATCAATATTCCGGTTAATCGGCTGTGAGACTCTTAATACCAGGAGGGAGACCGAGAAAGAGATGGGAGGATCAGATAACAAATGTGCGAGCGAAAGTAATAGAATGAAAGCAAATAAAGGAAGAAGAATTACGGAAGGAAATAGGAAGATTGAGACATTTGATTGAACTGATTGAGCCACAGGCTGGAAAGTTGTTGATGACGATGAATGACTTTTTGTTAACCGCAGATTGACGGGTTCTGCCAATCCGTCGGAGAAGGTGGTGCTAACGTGCGAGCCTTCCTTCGTGTGTTGCGAGTCGAGCCCTGGCAACATCGATCTGAAAGAGGGCGTCGACGAGCAGGAAGACTCCAATGATTATGCCGGAGACAGTTTTGTCGTCGGCCAGTTCGTAAAAACCTCCCCTTCTAGCACCCCTCCGAGGGACCCGAGTCCGTCCCAAGAGGGCCCCTCTAAGAGGAAACGGCTCAAATCCCCGACGGTCAAGAAAGAGGAGTTCAGGAGAATGAACGCAGAGAAGGTAACGTTGAACGGTCGCGCTGAGTTCGGCGACGACGGTTGGGACGAGTTCCTAAACTATCTGAGAACTCGCCTGAGACGTGTGCCGGCGGAAGGGAGGCTGGAGTGCGAGGAAGCTATCTTGCGGACTACCAAGTCGTTCATGAAAATATAAATCTTTGTCGTTTTGTAGTGAACGCACTCGAACCTCATTTTAAAGATTTTAATCCATTTCAGAAATATTTAACATCATTAAATGGATCACCAGCATCGGTTGGCACGTATATTAAACGTCAAGTTCGTCTAATCGTGTTCGTCACTGATTGACCGAGTTCCACTCAGAACATTTTAGTGGTCTTTGTTGGTCAAAATCACCACCGGTGTGTGAGTGTAATCATTAAGAAATAGTTAATGGATCCATCATCGGTAATTATATAATTGTAATCCATTGGGAGCCCGCAAAGTGTTTGGACAATAAATCATTAATTGATTCAATCACAAAAGGAGTTTTGGCTGTAAACATTATTATCATTATTAGGTGTTCTGTCTTACGACAGGTATGTTCCTTTTGTCAGTGAAAATACATACGCACAATTTAAAAAAAATAATTATTTAATACTTTGTTGCAATAAAAAACATACAATGAATACGGATTTTAACATACTCAATTAATTGTGCTTCAACTTATGTCAATTGTTTGTAAAGTAAATTACAATTTTTAACTGTGAATACAACAAATATATTTTGTTATTTTGTTGTAGTACTTGTGTCATTTTGCCCTTAAACTGACAAAAGTAACAAATTAAGTATAAGGAGGGAAAGGGGCAGAAGTCAGTAGTCACATTACACACATTTTTCAGGACAACTCATATTCCTTAAAAACCCATAAGGACCCAAGCAAATACTTTCTTTTTAATTAATTTAAATACTTCAGAAACCTCTTAACCATAATCTAAAGTGAATTATTTATTTATTTATTTAGCACCGCGTCTAACTACCCGTTCGGGTTATACGCTTAAGTACTAATTACGCTAATGGGTTAGGAATTGGGAAGGTTGAATTTAGAGGAAGTGAACCCGTATTTGCGTGGAGGGAGAGTGGAAAATCATTTTAGGAAAAACTACCCCCAGTTAACCCGACCGAGATTCGAATCTCGATCTCCCCGTCCTCGACAATCGAGCTCAACACGACTAGCGCGTTAGCTAACTACACCACCGAGGCGGGTAAAAAGTGAATTAGAAAGATCTCATGAACGGATGGTACTATATTCCGTTCACGATAGGTTTTTACCTGGATGACAGTTTGAAAATCATATGTTTAGGTTTTGGGTTGCCAACACTTGTAAAAGATCACAGTTTTGTTATAAATGTAAAGATCTTTAATTACATGTTATATATTAAATTTAAAATAACGTAAACTTAAGTTTTCTCATACTATTTAATTTTTTTAAATAATTTCTTTTTATCCAACTCGAAACAATATTTTAAACATAATTAAAAGTATTTATTTTTCGTTTTGGAACGAACCTGATTTTGTGTAATATAGTGCACACATCAATACCTTATAATACAGGCGTCGTATTTACTTGGAAAAGAGAAAATTGTTGTCATTTTTTTACATACAATAAATGATTTTATGATTATTCTATCGTATTTTGAAATATTTAACTGATTAAAATATTTTCATCAACTGCGTGTCTGCATCATTGTAAAAAACTCGGTTACCGTTATGTTCAATCATATGGTTTAGATTCGTCAGTGGCCATTTTGAAGCTATGTTCGTTATAAGTTTTTTTGAAAGTGGTGTGAATATTTTTTTAAGGGGAATAAAACTAGAAATAAACTTTGTGTCCGACCTCAAATAAATATATAAATAATTTTGGCCTAAATTACTGTGGTTAACTATCACATTAATATATTAACATCTGTTTTCATTACAGTCATCCAAAGTGATAGATGTCAGCTGTTGGCGTAGTGATATTTTAGGGATTACTTCTAGAAACATTTCGAGCTGTCATCCAGGTAAACCTAGCTCGTGAATGACTTATAACTAGCCCAGCTAAAATTGGACTTTTCTTCTATTTCACCTGTGCCCTTCAAATGTAATGGAAATTTGGCGGTCGCAGGCATATAAATTCAGGCGCGTATGACCCAACCTCCCCGTCCCCCCTCCCCCTCAACATTACCCGCACATCGCAAGTTTGTACAAAGTGATGAAATAACGCGCCACTCCACGCTACTTACGTGCGTCTTGCGAGTGAGTGGACACACACACGGCACCCAGCTTCCTGCCGAGAGAAGGTAAACACTTTCTCCGCGGAGCGCTAGTGTTAACAGAGGTGTGAGCGGTTGGACCTATTATCATCATTGTACCTTGTGCCGTCATGGAGCCAAGACCCGCCGCGCTCCTGGGCTGCTCCGCCGCGCTCCTGCTGCTCGTCGTATCTACGGCGGCTCATCTCTTCCCGGCGTCTGCGTCCGCGACGACATCTACCGGCGGCGGCAAAGGTAGGGCGACCATATCATCCCGACCTCCAATCTCTGCGACTGTCCGATTGCGTAGAAAGGGGAAATTTGAAGTGACCTGTGTTGTGTTTATTAACACGTCTTTTATTGTTATTTGTCGCCGCGTTTCACTTCTTGTTCGGGTTTTAGGCATATATTTTAATTAATCCAATGTGCTAAAGAGGAGGAAGGTTGAATTTAGAGGAACTGTACCCACATTTTGCGCGGTGAAAAAGTGGGAGAAACATTTGAAAAAAAAAATCGCCTTCACTTAATAAACCCGAACGTGATTCGAACCCCAATCTACCCGTCATATACAGTTCAGTCTGTTGCGAAAGTGACGATTTAGACCAGGCCATATTTTCCTGAGTGTTTTATTGATCATCTAGAGTGGTTTTTTCTGCAAAGTTAAATGGAAAAACCATTCTAAATGGCTCGGATTCTACTCGAGAATACATCCGCCGGCGTGTCAAGCTCGTTTGATCATAAGGGTTACATTTAAATCTTAAAATACAGAGGAGGCCATATCTATACATGTAGGCTATAAATTATGTATAAAAGACAATAAATAGTATCGCCACTTTAAGTAAAAACCCCTCAAAGCTAGTCGGGCAGAATGTAAAGATAATCAAACTCACAATTTATTTTTACAAGAAATTGTAGCAGTTTTTTTTAAATCAAGCATTATTTAAACAAACAAAAAAAGACCATTTGTGAATTTTTTTGAATTTGATTTAATTAAAATATGTGACAAAGTGTAATATTCCCAAGTGACATAGGCTATTTCATTGGATAATAGTTTAACTTGTAGTTCTGCATAAATTGTGCGTTTCTAAGAAGAAGAAAAAAGTGCAACTCTAAATTTAATTTTGTGAAGTTATAAAAAATCTTTACATTATCCTCTGGTAGTGTATTTCCACAACTCCGATAAAAAAAAAATCTGGTCGCATCATATTTTAGTTCGTCATAAGTTACCGTAGTCAGACTTAGCACACCTTGGGTACAGCTCGATACTAAATAACACTCTTCATTGGCCAAATGGTCTAAGGTGTCACTCTCTGTTAGACTGGCCTACTGATGACTGGAAGATTGGGGTTAGAATCCTGGTCAGGTCTACTGAGGGTGGCTTTTACTAAATAGTTTCCCACTTTCCTTTCACGCAAATGCGGGTAAATTACTTCTGAAATGCTTTGATTCACATCCCTATCTCATCATATTATAATTTACGTGTATTACCTGAACAGGGAGTAAGATACGGTGTGAAAAAAATAAATACAGGATGACACCTGCCTAGGCTCGAATGGAATGGACCAGTTGTGCAGATGAATCTAGACCATTTAATTCGAGTCTTAGGCAGGTTTCGTCCTGTATTTAGTATCGAGTAGTACTTTTGAGGCATGCTAAGTCTGACCATGAAACTGGCCTTTAGTTACCCATCAGTTCTTTTTTTAAAGTGCTATTCGTCTTACTGCGCCTTTTCGAGTTGTTTGTGACGTGCGTTAGTTAATCTAAATGATTAGGATGAGAAGGAGGAAGTCTAATAAAATGTGGAGAAAGCCAAATACGTTTACAACTAATAGCCCTAAGCCATAAGTGAATAGGTGACCTGGTGGTTTAGGGGTAAGGTGTCAAACCTCTGTGCTGGGGGTCTGGGGTTCAATGCTTGGTCCCGGGACAGATTTATCTGATTGCCAAACCCTTCCTTCACCTCTGACAAGACGTGTATTTACCACAACTTGTGAATGTGTGGAATTCTAGGCCTCCACCGTGGTTCGGATCCCACGTTAAACTGTAGGTCCTCCGTTTCATCTCACAATCACCCTGCCATTACACATTAGCGCAAGTACGTATAACCCGAACGGGTAGTAAGGCACGGTAATAATGATAATAATAATAATAAAATAAGTGAATAATTACCCTGAGCACGGGATACCTTAGTAGCAGAGTATTGGCACGGTAAGCAAAGAGTACTAGCTTCGATTTCCGTGTACAGGTGTCATTTACCAAATTTACGAATCTAGTAAGTGATAACATAGGCATAGATCAACATTTTCGCTGGCCAAGAGAATAGAAACCATGCATTCCTAGCGCATCTGGTGTAGATTTGTCAAACCTGAGAGACATGATAAACAAGATTTTAGAGTTGGTGATGGCTTAAATTGTTGTTATAATATAAGGAACGTACTTATAGATGGTACATTTACTTTAATTGATCGGTATAACGTTTTTGATCAATTAAATCAAGATGAAAATAAAAAGGACGTGCAAGAAGATTTATTTAAAAAAATACTAATTTATCATGAATTATGAAGTCAATTAAAACAGGTACACCAACACTTTAAAAAAATCATTAGTATAATTGTACAAAATAATGTTCTGGAATTATTAAATTAACAGATAAATAAGGAACTAATAATAAACTCTGACGATTAAAATATTTTAAGTAATAGCAGGTTATAGGATTAGCTGATAAACAAATTAACTAATGGATAAATTGGCAATTTGACTAGATTATAGTTATTAAGACCTTAAAAATGTTAACAAAGACCATTAATAAACTTTAATGGCATTGGCATAAAATATGTTAAAGCTATCTGAAAGGTATGACTAATTAAAAGTAATAGGTAAATTGGTGTGCCATTAATAATTAACTTATTAGTTGAATTAATTATATACACACTGGTAAATTGTTTGAAAACAAGTTAACAAGGACAGTTTGTTCTGTAATAATTAAAATATTTTAATCAGTAACAGTTATAAAATGACTAATAGAAAGGTTAATTATTAGTTAGACAGTTTTTTTAATGATGTACCTTGCAACAATGACAATTAACAATATAAAATATCAACATGAAACATATTACAATGAATGTTATGACATGACAGGTAACTTCTTTCACAAATTATTAAATTAGGTATTAGCGATCTATTAGTACTGAACTTGTTATATGAAAGTCAATTGTTTATAAAATTTGTCTGTGTTAAGTATCTAGATGATTGATTGATTAATTGGGAGATTTACTTGAAAATCAACGGATGTGTGACATCCAAGTTATACCTTTACTGTGTTTTGATTTGTTACAAATACAGGATTAATATAAATAAGTACAAAGTGATTATATGAAAGAAGTGTAACATAAGTATAAATTAACGTCTTAAAAGTTTATAATAGAGTGACGTTACTTATCTGTACGTACCTTAGATTATAATTTCATATTTCTCCTTACTACAAATATAATATTACTAAAATCGTTAAAGTGTTGTGTCTAAAAGAGGTAATATAAGTTAAATTTTAATAGGAAGGGAATACCTTATAGAAAATACAAACACATGTTTTTGCGGCTAAAATGGATAGCATGTTACTATATTATTATTGTTATTTACATGCCATAATATTTATCAAAAGCACATAAACGCTTATCACATGACCTGACGTAAAAATGCTTGACAGTAAATTTAGTAGCGCTTCTAGCTATCAGATAAGGTTCTTCTGTTGAAAATTGGACTGTAATAAAACTTCAAACTAATTTGAACACTAAAGTAATACCAATATCTCCTCCAAAAAGACGTTCATAATCAATTGGTTCAGAACATGTACGTTAAATAACTAAAATAAATGAATGAAGTGAAAAAAATATGAGTAACTGGACAATTAGTTAGACACTATTGCGCTCATACCTCTGAATTAATAATTTGACAACACTCGAATTGGGATCAGTTTAAAATTTGTCGAAACTATTTTCACGTTCGCACAGATTAAAAAAAAAAGTAGAATGCAGAAAACCTCACCACACTGACGCTTGATTCGATCTGTATTACTTATACTCTAATTTCTTTTGAACTACATAAAAAATGTGTTTTCTTTACAAATATTGATTTAAATTAACTAATGTCAACAATTGAAAACGTTTTTTTATTTACTTCGTAAAATTATATAGGTACAAGGTGGTAAAACATTTTTATACCATGCCCCGAAAATATTATTAGTTATTACTGTATCAGTTTGCACCGTGGCCCGAAGATTTATTTAATATTATTTATTTAGCACCGCGTCTTAATTCGTGCCCACACGTTCACAAAACAGCTTAACATTATAAATATATTATATTTATAATCAAATAAATGTAGGCCTATTATAAAATGCTATCTTGACCCTTTTAAATAAATATTTATATTTGAATAATTAGTTATTTCACATCCACCACAAAGGGTTTCCCTTTAATTTTCCTCCAGCATACTGCGAAGGTCACATTATCAGTGAGTGCGGACCGCATTTGTCCCGCGGGCCACCAACTGGACAAAAATAAGTTAGCCATAAGAGTCATCAAAAGCTTTAAATAATATGTCCTAAAGACTACTCTATAGTTGGCTTTGCATGACTATTTGAAAGAATAAAAATAAAATAAAACTAATAGAATTATTATTGTTTTGATTCGTGATTTTGTGGTTGTGGCAACAAAATATATTATAGTGCGTTAAATAATTAGTTAAAAAGTATTACATTCACAGTTTTATTTTGGCCACCATAAATTAGAAATAAGTTCTTTTTTTATAGATTAGCGAAAAAGGCATACCATTTTTTTCTTCAAAATAGAACGTTTTCGTTTTATAAACACATACACACGAATACGGATTATATTGACGTCATCAACCGCCTTAATTAAGCCAGTTTCGGCATCTTTATTTATGAAGTGAAGCCAACCTTTTAGATCTCGTTTGTCTTTTTAAGTGAACTATAGACGCCCCTACCACAAAAAAAATCCGGATGATTATTTTATTAATTTTATATTTTAATAATTTAAAAACGCTTAAAATAAAAGATAATGATCAAAAACAAATTGTTTGTTGTGAAAGTTTCAACTGCCAAATGTGACAGCTGATCAACATACGGGCATGCAGATCATATGGTTAAGCGTATGGATACAGGAAAGTAGAGCTGATAACTTTTCCTAGCTTTAAGATAGGGCTATTTGAAAGGAAAACAGCGTTCACCTGTGATGTTATCCAGGGGGAAGGGGAGGAGGGGGTGACGGGCTCTCGACTGACTGTATAAAATACGTAGAAACAAATCTATCTCAAAGGAACTGAGTCGAATGTGACCAAACTTGTTATTTATTAAACCAGTTGTCAGATCGCTCTGCTAGATTATGTTCATCCAGTTAACTTGTACAAACTAATGATATATTTAACCGCAAATATAAAATAAAAAAGACATTCGGTTTGCAAATATTTCTTTAACCTCCGCATCTTACTACCCATTTGGGACGCCTATGTACTCAATACGCCAATGGGTTATGGATTAGTAAGGCTGTATTTAGAGCAATTGTACCCAAATTTGCGTGGAGGGAGATTGGACAACCTTTGGGGAACAAAACCACTCTCAGTACACTCAAACGGGATTCAAACCCCAACCTCCCTGTTATCAGCAGACCAGTCCAACCTGAGGGTGACACTTTAGACCAGAGATTATCAAACTGTTCTCCACGTAGCCCTTTTGCTCGTCCATAGTTATCTTAGAATCCGTGAGGCAATTTTAGAATATTCTTTATTTGTTTTTCACACTATAAAATATTATCAGTAATTGGGATTGCAAACTTTTCAAATATGAATAAAGAACATTTGATTAAGGCGCAGCCAGAACATATGATGTTTTCCATTTGTTTTATACTTTTATGACCCGCCTCAGTGGCGTAGTTGGTTAACGCGCTTGTCGTGTTGAGCTCGACTGCTGAGGACGGGGAGATCGAGGTTCGAATCTCGGATCGGGTAGACTGGGAGTGGCTTTTCCTAAATTGTTTTCCACTCTCCCTCCACGCAAATGCGGTTCACTTCCTCTAATTAAACCTTCCTAAGTCCTAATCCATAAGAGTAATTAGTACTTAAAGCGTATAACCCGAACGGGTAGTAAGACGCGGTGCTAAATATTTATTAATTTATACTTTTATGCTTGTAAAATGTAATTGTTACTATTTAATATTCAAAATATTAGTGTAAATATATTATGAAGGCTCCAGCACGTATTTTTCCTGGTGCAAGGGCTCCTTCTGTATAAGAAAAAGTTTGGTAACCCTTGCTTTAGACCATTCGGCCACTGAAGCGGATGTTTAAATCTTGACCGATGACGTCATATGAGGCCAGGCAAAAGACTAGGGGGAGGGTATACTATGATCAAGAAGACCCAATCGTGTTGATTAACTTAATAACATAATAAAAATGCAACATAACGCACACCTGCTAACTGGCAGCTTAATACACTTGTTTCATTTATTTTTGGCCCAGAAATTGTCTAATCGGACCACTATTTACTGTCATTTTTTACCCTTGACATTTCTAAAATTTACTAGTACTACTTTCATTTGTTTATAAGCCGCGTCATGTGTTCTGCAGATATCATTTCAGAGACAGATTTTTTTTAAGCTCCACGTCTTACAACCCGTTTGGGTTATACTAATGTTTGTTTTGACAGCTGTAAGACAAAGGTGACAACTTGTAAAGTTTTGCTAAATTACAATATAATTTTCATAGTAAAGGACTTTTTTTTATATAGATAATGCATTTTTTGTTTGCGGCCAAATTGACAACATTTTGCTATTATATTAGTGTTATTTTATAGGTATTGAAATATTGATCAAAAGTGACAGCTTCAGATCATATGATATGACGTATGAATACGTGAAGGTAGATATATAATTTTTATATAAGGCCCTTTCTATTAAAATAAGACTGTATATTATATTCAAATTAAGAATAGAGAATAGAATAAAGCGTAGAATTAAATTATTTGGCCTTCATTAGTGACTAAAAACAAACCCGTGTCCAGCATTTTCTTTAGGGGGAAGGGGGGTTTCATTCTTTAAATATTGTTCGACGACGACGGTCATCTCAAGACTAAACAGCAGGGGGAGTGAAGTGGACTAATCTGACCTGCACGGAAAGAAAAATATATCAAAATTTCGTACAAAAATATATAGAAGTAGACCCATTCTTGCATTCAATAATAATTGATATACTTTTTATGACTTTTAACAGGAGCTTATGACTTAGGCGACTTAGGCTGTACTTCAAGTGACTTTAGTCTCCAGTGCTGCCAAACGTAGTAACTACAAACTGATCGGACGGCGGCAGGTTTTTAAACTACCCGAAAACATCGAAACACATTTGAAGGAAATAATGGAATAAATTCACACTCTTGGAACTAAAAATGTAACTTACATAGAGTTTAACCGTCAATTTTAATTCAAGATAGTTTTTAATGTTTTACCTTTTTATAATAATTTTTATTTTTTGTTTAGATTTTGGGGGAGAGGGGGACGCTTAGCCCCACGAGCCCCCTCCTGGATACATGCCTGCCTTAAAAGTATACATAACGTGAAGGTGACAGTGGAAATATAGATAGCTAACCCAAACAGGTTGTAAGACGCGGTACTAAAGAAAAAAATACATAGTTAGGCCTATCATAAAAATGGATAGAATTTACCAGTGATCCAGTCATTTTCAGTAAAAATCTACACTATTCCAAACTTTCCTAGTCCCAACATTAATTGTATTATTATTTTCTACAGTAATTGATGCAGTATACATAATGCTAGGTATAGATTAACGCATAATTAATAACGAATAGTGCATAGCTCATAATATACAAAAAGTTGAAACACATTACTTTCAATAATAGCGTTCATAACCGGAACATATTGAATAGTGCACAATCTATCAAATATATTTAACTTTTACTCTTTACGCAGTATGCATAAACTTGAACATATATTGCCCTTGAACTTGAGATACACCAGCCAATGAGAATGTGGTTAGAAGGGGCAGTGGTTCTCAACTTTTTTTTTTTGCTTGTTGCCCACTTTCGAGTTTCATTCACCTCATATGTTAGGTTATAATAGATGTAATATTTTTCATAAAAATGTATTGTACCTTATCAACTGCTCTTTTCATTTATAGTATGTATTATTTGTTTATAATATAATAAATATTAAAAATAAAAACGTATTTATTAACTACAATCTTTTTTTATAATAGGATTTTTACTCATAATAGTTTGTTTATTTACATTTTACAATACATAATTAATAATTATGCTCTAAGCAAAAATATTACAATGCTCTTATGATCCCTTGCTTTAGTTATAACTTTGCGGCTGATGAGTAGACGCAAGTTTTTGTATATCCGGTTGCAACTTTATTAGAGATAAACGAAGATCTTCTCAAGATTAACAATGGAGTCAACACGCGTCCAAGGTGAGAGAGTGACCGCTATGCGATAATATCATGTGGAGCAATGTCTTTTCGTTCCTACCAATAATAATTAAAAATGTCCACCCTTTTCACACAATGCTTAGTTTATGGTTTCAATAAATCATATTAAGTGGTGAAAAAAATAAAAATACTTGCATTAAATAATTTTATAATTTCAGAAGCCCGTAATTAAAAATAAAAATCAGAACAAAATATGGATATCATTCGTACATGAATTTCTAGATTTAAGATAACGGTCTTCCTATGAAAATCAGACTGTAGTTCTTATTGTTGGACCTCGTCAATAGCTGGTTTAGAGTGGCCCTAAGCCAAGGAAGAAGGAAGTGGGATGACAATGTTTGATAGACGTGATTTATAGCTCCGGGTGAAAGTGTTTATATCTCTGTGGCAGTTAGCTTTCTTCTCTGTGACACCCGTCTTGCGCAGAGCGACATTCAATCAACATAATCCTTCATAACGTATTTACGAGTACGTTACATGTGGTATATTGGCCGGGTACTACACTTAAGAGTGTACAAGTGAGTGTTAGGTTGTTTTAGACCCGATTCTATGGCCACATGGTCTAGGGCATGGGTAGAAACCCTGTCGCCAATCACCACAAGTGGCGAATTTTTTGTTTGCCAGCTAAAAAACAAACTTTTTTCCTGACGACGTGTGCTGGTCTTAGCTTGATATTTCCTGCATATTATTGAAAGAAAAAGGATTCTTATTTTTAGTATTACATTTTCTTACATTTTCAATCCGAGCCATTTTCTTCATTTGCGTCTTGAGGCGGTGTTAACTGAGTAGGTAGTCAAAGTGTATATGTTTTGAATACACCTTTTTCAGACAGTGTGTGCTGTTTTAAATGTTCGATTGAGCAACATAATTTCTCAATTTTTACATGACTTTGCGATTTTCACTTCTCATTCACCACAGCTATGGCTACATTGAAAAATTATGTAGCCCACCTTTGGTCTAAGGCGGGGTGGTCCAAAGTTTTTCATCCCAAGGGCTAAATATGATCATCACTTTGAACCACGGGTTGAAGATATATTTATTAGTACCAACAACTTGATACAGGCCTACAAACAACATAATAAACAATTATTATCAATACCTATGTATAAATTGTATTTAGTTAGTAAAATCTTTCGAATTTTAATGCCAATTTTTTAAAATTATTATTATTATTACTATTATTAGCACCGCGCCTTACTACCCGTTAGGGTTATACGCACTTACGCTAATGTGTAATGGTAGTATGATTGTGAGATGAAATGGAGGACCTACAGTTTAACGTGGAATCCAACCACGGTGGAGGCCTGGCATTCCCCACATTCACAAGATGATCACAAGATGTCTTGTCAGAGGTGAAGGAAGGGTTTGGTAATCAGAGAAATCTTTGCCGGGACCGAGGATTGAACCCCGGCCGCCAACACAGAAGTTGACACCTTACCCCTATACCACCAGGTCACCTATACACACATATATATATACATAGAATAGAGAGAAGTTATCTGTGGTAATAGGCTCTAGGTGTCCCCTACTCCAATTCAGCTTCTTCCCCAACTTAGTAAACAACAAGCCAACACGATTCAAAGTCTATTGAAATATTATCATCTTGGGATTAGAACCCCGACCTCCTCTCCACAGGCAAACCCGGCCTAAGCGAGCTTGATGTTTAATCCGCGCGGTTTAGCTAGCAAATTGATTGCACGTCATGCAAGACTCCTTTTTTTTTACAATTTATTCCAACGACCTTTGTTTTTAACCACTTTAGTGATTGAGAGTCCCGAGTATTGTTGTACATTATTTGTTTCGTAATAGTAATATTAATGTCAGGATCATCAGTTAGATTCTTACCTTGTGCGTTCTTTCCCCTAAGGCGCCGGTCGATCTTATATGTGTATAATTGCACTGTTATTTGAGGGTAAATAAAGCCTCCACATTAAACCATCTGTTCGTGTATTGGCTGTGAAGAACTAATAGCCTTGACTGGCAACATAATGGCGGTAATGACGTGAGTTCTGTCTGTGTGACCTTTTAGTTCGAGTCCCGACCACCTGAAGAGCAGTGTGTCAGCACGTGGTGGACCTGTATTTCTCAACCATTGAGGCCCGCCCCCATAAACGCACGACAACCTTATTTCGGGAGGAACCGTCAATTAACAATAATATATTTTCAAATTGGTCTACGACCCATTTCGTTGACCGAATGGTCTGAGGATTCACTCTCGCAATATACTGGACTGCAGATGACGGGGTGATCATGGGTTCGAATCCCGGTCGGGTTTACTGAGGGTGGTTTTATACTGGACCTCCACGCAAATGTGGGTACACTTAAGATTACGCTAAACACAAACTTACTTAACCCTAACACATTAGCGTTATTAGTAAATACAAACGATTGGTAAGACATGGTGCTAAAACGATTAATTAGTTCACACCAACTAGATCTATAGTCCAATTTTTATAAGAAAGTTTTTTTTATAAAATACAAACACATTTATTTCGGTAACATTTTACTATATAATTGGTGTTATTTTATAGGTATTAATAATATCCATCAAAAGTGATTAGTTATCGTACATTTTCTGAATCGAATGATTATATCAGTACGCGACTTATAAACCAACTTAAATCAGTCACACAGACACAACAATCAGTCCTTTGGCCATTAATTCAGAAATGTGAAAGGAGGAAATCCACATTTTCACCAATGATAATTTTTTTCGACCATTCCGGGAACAGAATTTGGGACCCTTAGATCAGTAGGCAGAAAGGCTACCGACCGAATTAAGGTGTCGGACATAAAGCAATAGCTAAATATCACATGATTAATGTATGAACACGTGAAAGTAGATCTAGTAACTTTTCTTAGTGTCAGATAAAGTTTTTCTAATGAAGTTTGGATTGTATACCCTAATTTTGTTAGGAAACCAGTTCCAAGAGGCCCTATTTCGTACCAGAATCCTAAATTAGAGTGGTATTTTGGTAAGATAAAAGGCCTTACAAGACGGTAGTAGGAAGTCCGTTTTGAGAGGCCTTATTTCTTACCACAATCCTATTGTACGATAGTATTTTGGTAAGATAAAAGACCTTCCAGAATGGTAGTAGGAAAACTGTTCCAGAAAACCTTTTATGCCACCAAAATATTACTAAGCCAATGGTTTTCAACCTTAAGCAGGGTTAGACCCCAATGTTTGTCTTTGAGACCTTCGTGGCCCCGTGATAAACTACAAGCGTTGTAATCCTAATTTTCAAATTAATATTTTCTCTGAATCCTACTAACCGTCTGGGCTACCCGCATGATTTCACTCGTGGGGTAGGCAGAATTTAGAGTAAATTTAGCTTTATTTGCGTGAAGGAAGAAAAGGGAAAACGTTTAGGAAAAATCACCCCTACCACCCGCCGTTCAGAATGTTAATGAATTTAGAGGAATTGCATCCACATTTGCGTGGAGTGAGAGTGGAGAACCATTTAGGGACAAACCACCCTTAGTGCACCCGATTGAGACTGAACTCCGATATCCCTGTTATCAGCAGTCTAGTTAGCGAGAGTATCACGTTAGACAGTGCGTCCATCTAAGCAGGTGTTTCTTTATCACTACTACTACTACTATCATCATTAATTATTACTGCTATTATTATTTTTATCCATTTAACCAATTGAAATCATTTTACAGAAATAATAATTGAAAATTTCCTGTCTTACATCTCTAGAGAGGAGTGACCAAAAAGGATCCTAAATAGTAGCTTGGCAGTTTTTAGCATTTTAAACGTTAACACTTCTATTTGAATTTTGCACCTTCCTGTAACCTCCACAAGCATCGTGAACTCACCCGAAACATGCCGCGAGCCCCAGTTTTGACACCACTGTACTAAGGGGTCGTTCAAGTATTACGTAAGCACCTTAGAGGGTAAGGAGATTGACACAATAATTAAAAGAGTCAAGACTTGGATTTAAGGACCTTGGTCATCGGTTTAAAAGTGGTTTAGAGGTTTTTATAGGTAAAATAATTTATGTGTTCACTAATAATAAAAAAAAATCATAATTTCAATAAAGTGTAAATTAAAATATTTTTATATAACTTTATATTTTTTTTAAATTTTAATATAACGTAAGCGAGATGGAGGAGGGATGAGCGTTTGCTTATTTTTGCTTACAAAGATGAAGAAGAGGACCTAAAATTGCCAAACAGGCGCTTACATAATACTTGAACACCCCTTATAATATATAATTCTAGTACGAAATAGCGGATTAGGACAACTGGGCACTGCCTTAAAAATGTGTGTTTTAATTGTAGTTTGTAAAACAACAGAAAGTTAGGATAGGTTAGGCTGGACTAGGTTAGGTTAGGTATTTTTCAGGTTTCTTTTGGTTGTTTAGTTTTTTTAATCTTAGAATATCAAGTAATCTAACTTTAAAAATACAAACAAATTAAGGTTCTTCTGTTATTAAAAAAAACTCTAAAAATGAATATTTACGTAAAAAACAATCATTACGATTTTACACTGCCACCCAGTCGTCTTAACGCCCGGTTGGCGGCACCCAGTTGTCCTCGACCGACGAAATAAAGCCTTCCAGGACGGGTTTCCTACCAAAAAAATCATCAGGGTGTACCTCTGAGATGCGGTTGGACGGGAACGTTTAGGTATGATAAAATGTCAAAGTTTGTTTCCTCTCGTCTCATCTTTCTCGCGACCTTCCTGAGAGGCAAGGCCGACCACCATCCTCCTCCGGCAGACAACGGTACATGAAGCCCTTGCTCTTCACAGCCATCTTGGCAGTTTGTTACCAGTCTACAAAACCTCTACGAGGTGAACCGGAGTTAAAAAACGTGATACAAAAAAACTACGGTTCAAGGGCAGTAAATACGTTTAGTAGACGGCCCCAAGGGGAGCTAGAAAGATGTTTCTACGAGTGGTGGGGGAGGGGGTGGGAGAATTACGCTATGTCCATTCTAAGTTAAGTTTGATAAAAAAAAAAGTACGCGAACATAGCACCACTACCCCTAAACCATTATTTAATAGGCTATATATATATGTGTGTATGTATATTAGAAAGTTGAAAAAAGACTGAAGAAAATTAAAACAAACTAAAAAAGATTTCTCGGTCCCAGACTTATAAAAGCGATTTCTAGTATCGTAACCAATAAGATACAAATTTCATGAACATAATAAATTGTAGAGATATCGCTATTTTAGCCTGATTTTTATTACTTTTTTTAAAACTGATTGTTTTATTTTGTTTTAATATAGAGTCACAATTAGATTTATAAAAAACATTGGAACTTGTTGGAATTAAAGGTTTGCTTATAAATAGGCTACACTTATTTTTCTTTCTCCTACATAAAACAATATACAGAGTGGAGCGAAAACAATCAGACGATCGATGCTGAAGAAAGTGATGGACAACGTTCTGTGGTTTGGCTGACGTTTGGTGGAGCTCACCTGTGTGGCATTATCTTCAAAAATTGAAAAAAAAAATAGTTTGTAGTTTGCTTTTATTTAGCTAATGAATATCTACTTTTCAATAAAAGAGTTAATTTCCAAGTTACTAATCGTATAATTGTTTCAGCCCCCCTCTCCCCCCTTGTATTAAGGAATCGATGGACTCATGTGTGCATAATATTAAAACACATTAAGCCAAGCAAATAAGGCCTAAGACCATTCAAGCTTTTACAATGTCACTGAGTCACGAGAATAATTATTAAATCGTTGCACAATTTTTCCTCAAACTTGCCTTCCATACCCCCACCCCTGGTAAAATGTCAAAGAGGAGGGGGTAATGTACCAATGTCCCCCTTAGTACCAGCGTCCTATAAACCTTCCCCAACTCCTACACACTCTCCCGAGCATTAGTATACCAAGGGCTGACACATATTCTTCTTTTCACGAACAACTTTAAGCTGTTGGCCATTTCCTGTGCCTGCTTGACAAACGCTTAACTAGCCGAGAATGTCAAAGCTTGATTCACACGTCCGTCAACAATTGAAAGTAGAATCTGCTCGAATGACGCAGCAATTCACAAGCTAGCAGAAATGTGTTTAGGCCTATGATTCATTGTAACACAAACTAGAACAGCTGATTACCAACAGATTTTACCGGATAAGCTTATATTATTGTGGTACAGGGGGAAAAGTGGGAAAGTCCCATTTCAACTCAAATTGAATTAATGCTAACACCTGTTAGACCAATGGTTCTCAAAAGTCTTAGTCACGTGGACCCTATAACCAGAGAACAGCTGATTCGCGGACCGCTTGATGTTAGATAATTAATTTTTAAAAATTATAAAAATAAATGTATAGTATATTATAGAGATAAATTATTCAAAATAATTCATTTTATAATTATATTTTGTAATAATTACAATATAAATGAAAATAAAATAAATGTAAGCATTATATTTGTACATTTTTGGCCATAATATTTAAAAAAATGTTAACACAATAAAAATAAAATAAATATGTGTTATTTTTGTACATTAATTTTATAATCACTGATAATCTATGTGACAAATAGAACTGCTTGTGTGACTTTAAAATATCAATGAAATTTTTATCAATTTTGGTGACAATTTTCTTAAGTTTGATTCCACACTAGGACAATTTAGTTTCACATTTTGTATACCACAAAGAACAAAAAAAGGTTTTCTCGAGCAAACTAGTTGTTGGAAAAGGCAATAAGTGTTTCAGAGCTTTTTATGAAAGTTCTTTGTGTTGGCTGACGATGAAACTAAAATAAAAGTGAATGCCCAAATTATCCTCTCAAAGATGTGAGCACAAGGGGCGTGGCCAACCCCTCACTTTTCGGCCTCACTCTCTCACCTGGTTTTATTATGGGAAGGCATCTTGATTGTGTTTAGCATATGCCTATTTACCCTTTTAGATAAACTTTTAAAAGATCTAAAATAACATATAAAGATATGTCACGGATTCCCTGGACAATCTCGCGGATTCCACTTTCAGAAAATATGTTAGACAAGCATGAGCCCTTTCACTTTAGATTACGGTTAAGTGGGGGTCTTTCCAGGGTCCGTATGGGGTTTGAGTGTTTCCCGGGGTTCTTGTGAGATTTGAGGTATGAAAGTGTGCCCTGGGTTTCTTGTGAGGTTTGAGAAATAAAAGTGTTTCCTCGGGTTCTTGTGAGGTTTGAGATATAAATGTGTTTCTTAGTGTTCTTGTGAGGTTTGATAAATGTGTTTTCTGGGTTTCTTGTGAGGTTTGAGATATAAAAATGTTTCCTGTGTTTCTTGTGAGGTTTGAGATATAAAAATGTTTCCTGTGTTTCTTGTGCGGTTTGAGATATAAAAATGTTTCCTGTGTTTCTTGTGAGGTTTGAGATATAAAAATGTTTCCTGGGGTTCTTGTGAGGCTTGAGATGTAAAAATGTTTCCTGGGGTTCTTGTGAGGCTTGAGATGTAAAAATGTTTCCTAGGGTTCTTGTGAGGCTTGAGATATAAAAATGTTTCCTGGGGTTCTTGTGAGGCTTGAGATATAAAAATGTTTCCTGGGGTTCTTGTGAGGCTTGAGATGTAAAAATATTTCCTGGGGTTCTTGTGAGGAATGAGATATAAAAATGTTTCCTAGGGTTCTTGTGAGGCTTGAGATGTAAAAATGTTTCCTAGGGTTCTTGTGAGGCTTGAGATATAAAAATGTTTCCTGGGGTTTTTGTGAGGCTTAAGATGTAAAAATGTTTCCTGGGGTTCTTGTGAGGAATGAGATATAAAAATGTTTACTAGGGTTCTTGTAAGGCTTGAGATACAAAAATGTTTCCTGGGGTTCTTGTAAGGCTTGAGATGTAAAAATGTTTCCTGGGGTTCTTGTGAGGAATGAGATATAAAAATGTTTCCTAGGGTTCTTGTGAGGCTTGAGATACAAAAATGTTTCCTGGGGTTCTTGTAAGGCTTGAGATGTAAAAATGTTTCCTGGGGTTCTTGTGAGGAATGAGA
>CABEEJ010002769.1:0-40787 GCA_901482245.1 Timema douglasi
TTTGTTAACTCTTGACGACTTGTTTGTAACACAAAAATGTTCGTGTTTTACATTTGAACGGGGCTAAGCCAGATTATCCCGTTACAGTATGTATGTTTCACTTTGTTCCATTCAAAATTCAGGACATGGCCTACCTAATGATTTCAATTGTCTTTTTATCAAGAGTTAATCTTGTAATATTCGTTGTCTTAAGCACCTGAATTGAACTATTCCTATTAAGCCTAGTTACAAAAAATATTAAAACATATAACTCAAATAAACATTATCCTAAAATAACTCTACATAATATTATTGTAGATACACACGCCACACACATCCTCAAGATGCAGGAGCACGTGGAATGACTGACAACTATTGCTGGTTCACGCTATACACATTTCCCAAGCTTTCAACCTCAGGGCACGTAAGGGAGTGCGCCTTCAAAAGAAGAATAAGCAATGCTAGCTATATAGCTATATCAGGATGGGGACAATGGGCTAAGGGGAGGGAAGGTTTGGTTTCACAATGTCAGGTGCTGACCATCGCGCGCCTAACTGCATGCCATTTGAAGACAAGAGGTGAAGGAGTGGGAAGGTGGGTTTCACAAGGTCAGGCGCGGACCGCCTCGCGCCCGACCGCATTCCATTTTAAAAACATTTCCTGCTATTACTTAAGCCAAAAACATATTTTTCTTGAAACTATTATGGCAAGATAAAATTGTCGTGAGAGTGCGAATAATAACTTTTAAAGGAACTGGGCATTCGTGGGGATGAGGGGAGCGCGCCTTCGCGCCTAAGGGACGAGCCCCCCCTGGTATTGTACATAAAATGTTAGGAAAGGCATTAAAGAAAATAAGGATAATATAGTCTCAAACGCATGGACAATTCAAAAATCACAAGCTATTTTGTACAAAGACCCTCCTTAATGTTAGAATCCACAATAACTTGTTGTGGACTGCATAAGAGAATATTTAATGTTTAGGAAATTCAACGCAGAAAATATGGAACACCAATAATCTCATCTCGTTGAGTGAACTTTGGAGAGTTGAGTACTTGTGACTTTAAGCTGATTTTTATTCCAATTAAATGTAATAAATTAACTGTGTCTTGACATATTTCTATGAATCTAGACTCTTGTCTCAAAATTAATTGGTTGTCATGATTAACCTGGGTCGTTAGATTGACGATTTTCAAATTTTGATAAAATGGTCATGACTCAGCTGACGGGCCGCATTCTTCCTCTCTATATAGAGTTCTTTGTATTAAGCCAAATAACTCTTAATCTCTCTGGCAACTTTGGCGCTTCTATCCATGTTAGGGTCATTCTCTTCAATGATTCTAATGCACGGTCAATGTGCTTTAAAAAAAACAGTAAATTGTTTTGTTGAAAGTCGTTTGATAGGCTCATTAACATAAGGCTTTCACTCTTAATCCTTTATGCCATTTTCCATTACTAGAAGATCTTCATTGGTGAGTTCTGTTGAGTGGGATTGGAGAAATTCATCCACATTTGCCCGGTCCTCGTCTTAAATTAAGAAAATTTATATCTGATGCAGCTCAACTAAAAATTATGAAACACTGAAAATTAAAGTAGGTTTTCATACACCTTTGCTCTATATTCGCTACTAGTTATAAAACCATTAACTAGTTTTGTAATTTCAATTTTGTTGAATCTATCAGGGTGTGCATTAAGCAGACACAGGTGATTTAGTCTACGTTGCCTCATCGCGGAGCAAAGATAGTTTTTTATTCTTACAAGCATTGAAAAACTTATTTCTGCAGTAGCTGATGTAGCTGGTATTGCTATCAGAGTTTTTAAAATCTCTTCAGTGTGTGTGCCAAGCACGTTTTATTTTTATTATGTTAACTTACTACACACTTTGTATCTTGCTTAAGCAAGATCTTTACACTATCTAAATATTTTACTATTCTGGGGAAGCAGAGGGGATAAAAACTATATTTTACCCCTTATAATTTTTGGGGGGTGGGGGTAAAAATTTATCCTCCCCCCCGCCCCCCTTCATCCCGTCCCTGCGCCACTATTAGTTGTAGAATAATGTACACCATTGTGGTCACTTATGTTGATCATAAAAGTTCCCGAAGCATATAAGCGTAATGCCATTAAAAATTTAAGGTCAGGAGAAATAGCTCTATTTTATATTGTCTCAGATTTAATACTGTATCTGAGAAGTCTAAAACTATGTTTGGAATTATCAATGCGACCCCATAGTTTTGATGGTCCCCATGTAGCAGCCATTATTATTTCAAAGTCGTCATCTTCAACTTCATTCAAAATATCTAATTTATCTTCCATTTGCTGGGGCAAAAATATGTGCACAGCATGCTCTATAAACAAAGTTTTTAGGTTCTCCGGGTAGGTTAAACCGTACATGAAGTTTAAACCATCCCACATTATGGTTTAAACGGCATAACTAATTTTGAGAAAAGCATCTGTGGTTTAAACTCAGTTGGTGTAAGCTAGACAAAGAGGTGCGGACTCACTATAGTGCTTTCAAATTTCAGCGTACGTGTGAATTCAGCTTTATAGCTAATTGGTTGGAAACATTTTTCACAATTATTTCTACATATATTTTTTTCAAACACACGTATATACGGTTTTTTTTAGCAGTCAGTATATTTGTGATCTCAAAAAGTTGTGAATTGAAAGGAAATAACAATAATGTTAGGGTACCTAACGCCAATTGTAGACTTCCGCTCAGTTTAATAATAACAAAAAGTGTTAATTTCTAAAAATAAGATTTGAATTGGGTAGTGGTTGCATGGCCGAACTCGCTATTCTCGTATTGGTCTGGATTACCAGTAACTGCATGAAATGATAAAAAACAGAGTTTGTGTCCGCAGTTTTTAAAAAGGAAACTGTAAGGAATGAAACCTTTACATGAAGCTATTTATATTTGAATTCAATTAGAACATATTATGGAGAAAACATGCTCTCATTTTATTGCTGTACAACCACCTCCCAAAACCAGCCAAAAACATCAGAAAGAAACTTAAATATTTTGAAATTAAATCAATAGCTGTATGGGACTCTCTTATCTCCAATTAATAGTTTCCATACTCACTATAAATAGCATCAAAATCAGATTAAGTATCAATAATCTCGTTCAAGAACAAAATATCAAAATAAATTAAGTGACTCAATAAATAACAAAATTCGCTTTGTTTTCTAAATTTATTTATGCATACAACTTTTTTTTAAGCAGTATGCTACAAACAAACCAATAATTCCTATAAAATTGGTCACTATAACATCATTGAATTATTTAATATATTTACTGTCTGAAAAAATAATAAATTCACATTTACCTTTTCCTCATTAGCCTCCATTACAATAAAATGTCCTAAAATACCCAACAGGCTTGTATTTTTATTTATTTCAATGTGATTCAGTGTCTGTCGTTATATCAAATTGTTTAGTTAAAATTTATAAGATCTCCACTTAGAGCTCCGCTCAAGGAGATCAGATATTTTGATTGGTAACTTATTAAAAATTACTTTGTAACATTGATATTAAAATTCTAAAATTTCTATTCTAAACTTAAAATGTAATAACATTTTTTGTAAAAGTTTGTCGTGTTGGCTAAGAGAAAACTTTTATTACATCTGCTCCTCGTTTAAAACTTGGTGTGTTCATTATAGGTGTAGAACTGATCTCAAAAGTCGACGCGAATAAAACATTAGTGAGAAATAATACAACACAGTTTATGCCTATTATTTAAAATGATAAGTAAAAATTTCTTAAAATCATATGTAAGATCTTTAATTTTATTATAAAAAAAAATAATTAAGTTCAGTTATATTTTATTAAACAAAGCCATCAAATATTTAGGCACGTTTAAGCTACTATCACACGACACTTGCTTGTACTAGAAATCAAGTGTGCTAGCTAGCGCCTAGATATCTGTATAATAGTTAGAACAATGGAAACGGGACTAGTGTATTCACACGCTGCTAGTTTGGTACTAGGTTCTAGTGCAAATATTTATCGAACGTCAGAGATTAGTTTTTGGTGCAGCAGTTGCATTAATTACTAATATAGATATTGAAAATTATGAGAGGGAGTGTAGGAAAAAGAATATGGACACGGGACTGGTTGGGAAAGACGAAATAATGGTCGCAGGATGCTAAATATGATACATTTGGGGTGATACAAACGTTTAGTATCTCCCTAAATTTGTATTCATTTATTTACAATGTGGTCAGAGGCCCTTAAGCCCATGGGTGTCCAAGTACAGTATTCTTGATACACAAATGTTCTTTTTTTAGGCCTACGCACACTTTATGTTCTAAAAAAACCGCCCAAGGTTGGCATGCTATCAAGTTTATTTAGATTAAAATTGGGTCTGGAACACAGTTTGTCGTTTTTAGATGACATGTTTTAAATTAAATTTATATATATTAAATATATTGTCATATTGTGGCAATTTGGTATTATATAAACAAGGATGTTTAGAATAATTTTCTGCCAACAACAAAATCATATCCGGTGACCATGTTGGCCTCATTTATACCATTTCTCTACACAACAGTCCCAGCGCGCATTGGTTGGTTGAATTACATAGACTAGTGTCGAAATTAGTACGAAGATAGCGCATATTCTATCCTCACAACTAGTATGTTAGCCAGTACCAAGTGGCAGAACCAGTATACTTTTTCTGATTCACACGATGCTAGATGATGACGTACTAGCTGGCACACTGGATTTTAAGTACGAGCTAGTGTAGTGTGATACGGGCTTTAGTTCTAAAACTATTGTAGATATTAGACATATCTGTTATGTTCGCGTCGTCTTTTGAGGACAGACTTAACTCTGTGACGAGTACAGTTGGGGTAAGTTGGGATTAGATAGAACAAACTGTACTCTCAGAGGCGACGCTAACAGCATTTTACTCATTTACGTTCTCTGTTTTAAGGTAACGGAAGCAAACTTTGTTCTTTTTCATCTGCTGAACCAAGTATTAATGATGATTACGTCGTTATTCAATCCACTTAAAACATCAGTTTCTACTCTCTATTGATATTAGCGAAATTGCTTCAAAATGGTTAAACAATTGCTGGGAGTATGCCTATAATTTTAAAATATTTAACTTTGAAAAATGACACTTCACCCACCACTTGTGTAAACAGAGTAGCTAATTAGATCATACAACCAGTGATGCGAGCTATTTGTAATCGTCCGAGATTATTTTAAATCTTATTTATAGGGAATGATGGTTTTTATTGTTATTTAACTTGTAACTGAAGTCTAATATTTGCGCTAGGTCCCATATTTTTTTTTATTTAACTTGCAATCCACTATTCTGTCAAGTAAAAAAAAGATGTTTGAAAACATACGTTTAAAAAATAGTTGTGAAAAACGTTTGCAACCAAGTGGCTTTAAAACTTTCATTAGGCTTATATTTTTTAAGGGCGATGAAAAAGACACTTTGGAAGACCAGGTGTAGGTGGAAAGATAATATCTCCATTGGCAATAATTTACGGTAGATTGGGTGTCAAGAGTAAGCACCTAGGCCTGATTATTTACTTATGTAAATCAATTATCCCATACCGTATGTAATAAAAGCAACCGAGTTATATATTTCATTCACGACCACATTTATTTTACTGTCTATCACGATGTGTACAAACATTTTCTTTTAGTCAAATCAGAATTAGTCAATTTTGTTAATCGATTCAAGTTTTTAGGTTAAGTCTATTATCCATGTTGGCACGCTTATTCTTTTCCAGTTCCAAACCCACCACATTTAATCTCACTCGATAGATTTAACCGAAAAGGTAGCTTTTTCTGCCACGGTTAACTGCGATGGCGACGCGAACAGCCTGAGAAGGCCCTTGTTTGCTCCCGCGAGTAGAACTTCAAAACAAGGTACAGAAGTTCAGATAGAACTGCTTGTTGCAGGCGATGCGAACAGCACTATCATAAGAAACCCGCTTTTTAATTGGCTATTCTATTACCGCATGCGCATTAACGTACCATTTTGAATCATTTCCACTCTGGATAAAGGTACTCTTAAGGATATTTGATTATTATGGGAAGTCAAGTTAAGTTTATGAACACACAAAATAAATTGATTGAATGTATTCTTTGGTTTTTATTTTTCAATGCAGGGTGTAGACAAATCAAATTATGTTTTTAAGTGAGTTTTTATCTATAAACAGGCTCTAAATATGAAATTTAGAAAAATAATAGACTTTTTAACATTCATTTTTTTTCAACGTTCATACTTCCGTGTGTAATGTGTACATATTACATTTTTTTCCGGGTCTTCCGTCTTTGGAGTATTGAGGTGAATGAACTAGAATGACTCTTCTACTTTCAAGTCCTTTGGATGAGAGTTTATTAAACATTTATCACATTATAAACGAACTAGGGTGTCCTTTGTTAACCCCACTTTGGAAGTTTAAAACAGCTTGTTAGAAAGAAAATAATCCTTTTCTCCCCAAAATATGAATAAATATTATATCACTTATGTTTTTGAAAAAACTAAAATAGAATGAATAATAATTGAGTGCACATATAATTTTGACTGATTTGTTACGATTTACATTGGACTATGTTTTATATATATCATGACAGCTTTCATAAGATGTGGCTGTAGCTATTAATATATTTTAAGAAATTTTTAAAACTTATTAAGTAAACGCGTAAAGCGCATAATCAACTTAATTAACTAACATGGCGAAGCGCGAGAGACGGCGTCTGTGCAAATTTAATTCAGATTGGATAGACTCGGAACTGTTTTCGACGTGGTTGTCTCCTGTAAAAGGAGAAAAGCATAAGGCCTACTGCTTGCTTTGCAAAAAAGTGTTTGCCGTAAGCCACGGAGGATTGAACGATGTTAAAGCACATTTCAAAGGGAAAAGACATATTTTTCTCCAACGTCAACAAGAATTGAATGGAATTGCGGGATCATTAAAACCGGATCATCATAATATAGATTTACAAGTCAAAGAAATAACATTAAATAAAAAAGTAAGTAGTTATTGTGTTTTTTTAATATTCGCTGTTTTCCAAAACCTACAAACTTTCCAATGTAACTGTAATTCGGTAGAAGTAACTAGGCCAACATAGGTTACGGGGCCAAATCGACAGATCATGTCATAGGAATTTCCAAATGATAGGGCATACGCCATTTTCATTTTTGATTCAAAATTGATATCAAGTGAGGCGGCAGTGAAAGAAAGAGAACATTCTGCAGGTGGGTCTTCAAATTTAAATGTATGCTCTAAATCTAATTTTAACTAACAATAATATGAAATTATAACATATTCCATATTTGAATGAATATTAAATATGAATCACTAAAATATTTTAAAATTATTAATAATTTTTCTTAAAGCTAGCTAATAATGGCAAGGCCTAGATTCCATTTTGTATTGTATTTTAAAAAATTTGAAATTCGTAGATACCATAATGTTATTTTCGGCATTTTGACAGCTGCCAAACTAACCAATGTTTTCAACAAGTAGTAATTGTTGTTTTTAAATGTCAATAAAACTCTTTTCATTTCTTTTTAACTACGTTTTAAAAAGAAGGGTGGGCCCTAATTAGCAGATGTAATTCTGTTTTAATTTTCACTTGATTTTAATCTATTCAGTTTCAACACACTTGTTTTTGTATTGTCACATTGATCCATGTTGTCTTGCATTACTAATGTCATTGCATACGTAGATTAGATTAGTTTAGTTATGTCAGACTTAAAGAGCAATTGGACTTAAAATTAATGGGAAGAGTGTGTATCATACTACTTTAATGTATAAAAATAATCTTACGCCTATAACCTAACATTTTCCCCCTTAAGTTTCATGTAATAATTACACAACAATAATGAAAAGTAAATTGAATGATAACACTTTAAATATTGTTTCTGAGTTTTGGGTACCTAATTAGAAAATTAATTAATTGATCCATGGTGTGTTGGGATATATACTACAAAAGTAAAATTGTTTATTTTGTGAATATTAATAATTGAGATTCTATTCATTAGTGAATGGAACTATAGCATAACAGAAGGTTAGGCTAAGCTATTTTGGAAAGTAATTTTAATATTAGTCTACATTATTTAGCCACAAAATATATTATTACCTTATTTTAATATTTTAATTGCGGTGGGTGTTGCTCTACAGTTTCAGCTATAATAAAGCCATGTGTGACTTTGCTGAAGGTAAAATTGTTAGTGGATGTGCAATGAGTTTTCGTTTGGATAAGAAAAGATGTGTTCCCATTTTCAAGAATTTTGTCTGTTAAAGAAATCCAAGTGGGGTCACTGCAGAAGATTTTTGTGCATTAATTGGCTCTTTAATATACATAACCTAGGCATGCCGTGAAACTTACCTCATGCAATTTAACAGATTTTTTTAATGTAGGCTATTTGTTCCTGCGTCACTTAGGTGAATGACTTTGAATTGTTCATTATAACACAGTTTTTTGATCTTGAATTTAGTATCATTAGATTCCTTACATTTTTGTGAGGGTAATGCTAGTATAAATTTGCGATTTACACAAGTTTATAGGCCTATAGAGGGAAATCACTTAAAAGGTACGGTTCTTAGGGTTTATTGGAAATTACCAGAACAGATATTAAATTGAAAGCAGGCTTTTGCATTAACAAAAACACTTGTAATCTAATCATAAAAGCTCTGTCAGCAATTTTAAAACCAAGATAAAAAAAATTAGGCCCTAATATAATATATCACAGCAGACAGATTAAACAAATTATTTAAAGATAGCTCAGTATAGGTCACAAAGACAAAATGATTGCTCAGTCCCTGTATTGAATGTAATTTGAATCTTACAATTATTACAACTGAACTTTTATTTTTTGTGCAAGATTCATCCCCTCATTTAGCCACATTTTCCATGCATACCACTTCTCCACTCGAACCTTGCTATTACACCAAGTGCCTTGTAAATTAACAATGTGTTCATTTACTGTAACTAATTAAGATTTGTGGTTAGCTAGAATGCCAAGGACAGGAAGATTGAGGTTCGAATCTCGGGCTCGGGTGAACTGGGGTGGGTTTTTCCTAAATGGTTTTCCACTCTCACTCCAAATAAATGTGGGTTAACTTCATCTATATTCAACCTTCCCAATTCTTAACCCATTAGCATAATTAATACTTGAGCGTATAACCTGAACGGGTAGCAAGACGCAGTGCTAAGTAAATGTACACACACACACATTCGAGATTATTAAAAACCATTTACCTCTTGGTTAAATAAAAAAGAAATTTAATTATATTCATTGCACAGTGACAAAATATGTTAGTCCATTTGTCCATTACATAATGTATTAGGTTATCTATAGCAAAATATGGTCAAATGTTAATTCACCTGTTTAACCACAATGTGTGTGTGTTTACAAGCATGGATGTGTGCATAATATGTAGATGTATATTCATATATAATATGTAGAATGTTTTTGAAAGCTCTTTAAAAACAAATACATAATTGGTCCTATTTGACAAATAAAAATTGATGGCAGATTAATTCAGCCAAGCACTAATTAATATTCTAGGTAAATAACTGTTTTTATGAATCATTACTAAGGCTAAAATGGAAATGTTTTGTATCTTTATTATTTAAACATACTTATCCTACATTTGGTTGAATAAGTGTGCTTCTGTTTGGTTGTTCGAGTGAATCACTCTCATAGAGACATGCCTGGAAAAGTCACTGGAATTGCCGTGTATATTATTGAGATCATTAATAAAATGAATGTTAGAGTGCACCACACACTTTCTCGCTCCTTTCCCTTAAAAGGAAACTGGTAGGTACCTTCCATGTCCCCAAGTAACAAAATAATATTTACAAAAGATAAACATTAGCAAAAAATAACCCTCAAACAAATATGAACATAAAAATTAAAACATAACAAAAAACCAACATACAAAACCTTACCTAATTCCTCTGTATAACTGAGTGCACAAACGGACTGATTCCATGTACAAATTAATTTCTTTATAAGATTGATAATAAGATAAGTGAACCAAAATAATAGCCATTGTGAAAGAAACATTATTGGGGGGGAAATAACATAATATTTCACCATAGAGCATACATTAAAATAATACACATTTACATAAACACATGTTCTGTGCATTTTAAACTACCCATTTTAAAACGCTAGCTTATAACATGAAACATATTTTTATAAAAAAAAAGTTTCTAATAAAACTTTTTTTAATTTTTAACAGTCCTGCAACTTTCACACATTTTCACACCTCAAATAAGTGTGAAGATATGATAAAAATTAGAGATATCCGCTTATGTAAAGTACCCTTTAATTTATTTGCTTTGGTAAATGAGATACATACACCACTTAATGTGTAATGGTAAACAGTACCTATAAACTAGGAATTGTAACCAAATTTATTAGGCCTATATCCAATTTCAAGAAAATCTATTTTTTGTTCTTAAGTGAACTACAGGTAGATTTAGGGTTGGATAGACAACTCCACAACACCTGTGAGGAACCTTATGAAAAACGCTATGTACCAATCACTACCTGCAAAATTGTTTTGGCTCCAGGCCAAATAACAGTCAGATGACATTACAAAAACCACTTTTTTTGGGGAGGTATCAGGGGGTCATGCATCATCACATTATTTCAAAATCTTTAATTCAATTTACCCCCTCCCCCCCTCCCCATGATCACATTAAGTTTTTCCCTCTCTTCTACCTGGAGTAATGGGAAAGTACATTTTTATTTTTACTACTGACCACTTCACGTTGTTTTGCAGAGAGCATTGACATATTTGTCGTAAATTATTCAAATCCTGCCACCAGGGCCGCCTGCAGGAGACTGCCAGTGATTGCAAATGCAGTCAGTGAGATTTATGATTTTTTATATTTATTCCCATAGCTAAGAAATATTTGTCTCAGTTATGGTCTATTCGGGAGAGTTAAAAATGTTGGTAAATATTTGTTGCCTAAGTAATATAATGCAATGAATGTAAAAGCTGATTGTCTCGTACACCCCCTCCCATGCCTCCCACCCTACCTGGCTCTGTACCCCCCTACCACGCCTCCCATCCCACCTGGCTCCTTCCCCTATGTCAGAATAACACTGATATGTTTTGGTTTTTAATGTGTATTTTAAATATTAATCATAAAAAGCGTAATGTACATTCATTTAATTCTGCTAGTTTTCAGCTCATGCTTGTTCCAAGCTCGAGAGGATCTGGGGGATTTTTTTTACCGGTAACATATTACTTTTAATTTTGGCACAGCATATGCTTAGATATCACTATTCTCAAATTTAAATATCAAAATTATAAGTGGGCATCGGGGATTCACTATTATAAATTTGGTAGCAGCAGTCACTGACGTTCTTTTCTGCGGGCCTTCCATTAATAAAGGCTATTACTGTTATGTTAGAGGAACAGAAATAAGTCCAGGTATTGGACATTCATATATGTTATATCATCATATTTTATCTGATAGATAAATTTCGCTGCATTAAGCTTCTCGCATGCATGACTACTGATTAAGTATCTTTCTCGTTATTAAACATCAGTTTTGAATAATTTTCTCTCTTTGTAAGTAGAAATTAAAGATACATTTAATTCCTTCTTGCATTTAATCTTTATTAATATAAAGTATACACATCACAAAGTTGTATAAATGAGAGTATTTGAAGTACTTTTGTATTTTAGATCTAGGCTCTGTGATAAACATCCTCCTAACAAAGGTTGACATCTCTACTATATGTTATTCTGGGTTTATATTTATTCATCTAACATAAGTAGTTATTGAAACTCTTCCTTCCACCTATTAAGAAAATCCATGTGATTTGGGGGACAATTGAATAGACTTGCCGTTTACAAACATTCCATGACTTTTGGTACCTGTTCTTGTAGCTTTTATTTTCTGTAAAAAAAAATTCTACAGTTTTTACTTAAAATTATATGTGTTAAGTATTTCCTTTTTACTTCTTTTCTTAATTCTTGAATCCGAGTTCTTGACCGACTCAAGAATAGACATATTAGTGGAAAGTGTTCAACAGCAAAGGTCCCATTAAATACATTTAGTTAAGTTAATTTCTGTTTTTTATTTTGCTATTATAATCAGTAAATAAAGCCACTATTTTTGAATGAACTTTAATGATTAATAAGTTAGTAAAAACTACAGAGCCGCGATTAATAAAAGGTTAAGAACCACTGCATTGGACGTTTCTGAAGGAGAAAGAGTTGGACATTAGAAAAATAGAGGGGTCAGAGTCAAAGGTTTGGCATACCATCTCCACATTCTTGTTTTTAACCCTTGGTTTCTCTTATGCCATCTTAATTGTAATTCTTTATAAACATTTAAATGTATCAAAATTATACTGAAATACCATAGTTAAAATTATTTGTAATTACTCTGAAATATGACCCTTTAAGTTGGTGTTGATACAACAATAAACATAAATGTTGACGGTGAAATATTTTTACTGTCCAAGTGCTATGTACTTAAATTTTATGTTGCGTAATTTATTGCTTTTATTATGAGTTAACAATGTATTTTCTTATTTTACTTGTGTTTTTATTAACTAAGAGTAAACATGACTATATACAAATTCATTTGTTGAACATTTGACAAGCTTATTTCCAACACTAGTAATGTAGCAATAAAATTACTATTGTAACAGGTGTAAAACACATAAAAAAAATTGAGGCTATATCATGTTTTAAATAACTGTCCTATTTCACAAGCGAAGCCTAAATCAGCAATAAAATGTTGAAGTTTACAGTTGGTAGACTTAGAGAGAAACACCTACGTGTCACATTACATTTTTACTTAGTTGCTAGCATGACTCATGATTAAAGACCTATCAAATAAGGTAAACCTTTCTCAAATGAAATAAAAACCCAAAACAGGGTCATTTTGTGAACATAGTGTGAAACAATGAGGTTCAATTAAACTAGACTTTGGTCCACCAGAAATAAACCATTTGGAGGGACAGTTAAATCACAAGCAGGTTTAGGTTGATTTCTTATATATTGTATTGTATGCGTTTATAAATATGATCAAAGTACTTATATATGATTTAAAGTTGTTAAACATCTAATGGGATTATATTAGTTCTTGAACATACATAACACCAGCAATATGAGGACAGTGTTGCCACATACAGAGAAAACCTGGAATAGTCGGGGTATTTAAAAACTGAGAAAAAATCGGGGAAAAGTCAGGGAATTGGACCAATAAACAGAAAAGTATGCACTATATTGCACATGTATTAAAACCCTGTTAAGGTTTAGCTGGAATGGGAGGTCACAATCACATTCACTAAATAATATCCCCACAAGTATTTCAATACATTTGCGGTGTTGTTGTTGTTGTTATTATTATTATTATTATTATTATTATTATTATTATTATTATCATTAGCACCACGGCTTACTAACCGTTTGAGTTATACGCACTTACGCTAATGTATAATGGTAGGGTGATTGTGAGATGAAAGGGAGGACCCACAGTTTAACATGGGATCCGAACCACGGTGGAGGCCTGGCATTCCCCACATTCACAAGTTGGGATTAATACACCATTTGCGGTAGTAATTTAATTTGTATTTGATTGATAGTCATGTCAAACACTATCAGATATTTAGTTTCTAAGCGCTTTCTAGGATTGGGGAAAGATATTTTGAACAAAATGAACATGCATGTTTGTGGAGGAACAGTTTTAAACCATTTAGGATATTCTTTTTAATTACACTTGGTTGCAATTTGAGTTTCAACCTTCCCATCATCAGGAAACAGGGGAGGGGATGGCTGGAAGGGTGTAAAAGAGGAATAAGACGAAAAACTGTTGCACTCACGACCACATTTATTCAATGACCAAATCCCCTGGTCTGCTACAACACAGTTGAATATGCTTGACATGAATTTAAGTTAATTCAATTGAGAGTTTTTATAAAAGAGTTATGTACATTTTTTTAATTGATTTTAAATATTTACACATATGCTGCATGTGTTGAATATTTTTCACTTTCTTTTATAATACCTAGTTAAAATCTGCCTATCGCTCATATTGAGTTGAAGCAAATTCTCGGTAGGTATTTTTGTCACCAACCAAGATTATTGTGCTTTTTCTTATAGTTGCTTCTTATAGCTTTACTTTATATGAGAAGCTGTTTGTTATTTTAATTTACAAAATAAAACAGTTGTGATATATCGATTTAATTAAACATTCGATAATGTTGAAAAGTTTATCCATTTTTTGAAAAAAATAAGTTGAATTTGATCAAACTTTCTGAAATCAAATTTTATAGAGATACACACTGTTTTCAATTTTATAAGAAACAATAACTCTAGCCATATTGGTCGAAGAAAGAAAACCGAATAACGTCTAGTTGTACTGGATGTCACTGTTATATTTTCTAAGAAAGAAAATGTGTGAGAACTTCATCAATTCACCGGTGCGACACATTTTCAAACCTTGAATATCATCCTACTCCAACAAATACCATGTAAGGTTCTTCAGGGGAAATAATGTATTCAGTAAGTGTATGCAAGCACTTTATCCTGAAGTTTCAAGTGATATGATGGAGTAATGTTATATTTAGAAAAGTTTTATGTGGATTAAAATAATTTATTTTTTAATTAATTATTTTGTAAAATGACTCTTTACATATTTTCTTTCAAACAGCATGGTTTCAAAATGCAAAAAGAAGATGGGAAGGCAGACGTGGAGTGAAGAGACGATGCAACAGGCTATTAGAGCTGTAAAAGAGAACAAAATGGGATGGCTGAAGGCCTCCCAGCTCTACAATATCCCACGAACCACATTGCGCCGGCGTGCTCGCAAATTAAAGAACGCCGGGGGAATATCTAAGAGCCCTCTCAAAAGCAAAACTGCACAACCTCGAGAAGCTAAGGGAGATTCTGCACCGGTATGTCAAAATTTTTCAATGGATTGTGAATTTATAAACATTTATTTGTAGTAGTGAACATCTTTTTAATTTGGAAATATAAAAAATGTGGGCCTTGCATATCAAATGCGAGTGCGGAGCTAATGCTTTGGCTGATGTGGAGACATGTGTTATTCGACGGTGCTCGCAATGGATGGTGGGATGCAAGTTGAAGTGTTGCTGAAAACGAAGCATGAGTATCTAGCATGTAACTGTTGTTGCTTTAATGAACTTTGGATATTGTGTTCTACTTGACTGTATGTGCCCAATGAAGAACTGTGCCAGAGACATATCCTCACACTCTGAAGTTTTCTTGTTAAAAACATCAAGAGATTTCTATATAATGAAGAGCGTATCTAGTTAGATTGTGTCTGTTTAGTGTAATGGCTCAACTACATAGGTTGTTTATTGTCACCTCCCCTTTTTTATTTTGATATATTCTGGAAGATGATTCAATTTTTTTATGTTTATTTTATTCATACAAACAGATTCATTTTTGTATTTTATCAACAATTACAAGAATTGCTGATTTTAATTTATTTAGACAGTTTATTTTCAACATTTTTAAATAATAATACACACATATTTAGGTATCTCCTATATAATGTTAGCTTCTTAGCTTCATTCAATATAAGTTTCCATCATTGTCTTAGTGGAACCACAGATAACGGGTCGTTATCTCATTAAATTAATGTCTTTCAAACTGTAACGAGCTATGTAAATTTAGTCTCAAAATGAGTTAACTCAAAAACTATTCACAAGAAGAAAAGAAGGAAAATTAATATTAAAACTATTGATCAAATAACATTGAAAATAAGAACCATAATTTATTTTATGGAATAGTGGCTGCGTAAACTCTGAATTGTAGTATTTGAAAAGATAATATTGTTGTTCCTTTGGAATTTCATCAGCCAAGAGAAATTATTTTTGGAATAATTTCATCGTTTGATAATATTTCCTACCAAGGCTGACATTGATCTCTGAAATGTAGTATGCTCAAGACTGAAAACAATTGAGACGCGGTTTAATATGAGTTGTTAAGTCAACCCACCAAAGACAAACTGGCTTTAAACATTGAGTATTATAATGATGCACTTTTTAGAAATAAACATCAATTAATATGTATGATCTTACATCAATGTGTTCATGTTCACTGGCTCTTTGAATTGATGAATTGTTCTCAGCATCTCATTATCTTCAGAAAAAATAACTGCCATCACTGATGTTCATTTGATGCTGCCATGATGAAAAGTAAGCCAATGCTTATTGGTTGCAGAAGCTCTTGCCTGTTTTTGTCATCTGTATTCATATTGTATTTAAAAATAACACAAAATAAGATAAAAATTCAGAGAAATGTTTTATTCAAAGTGCTCAGATTTGACACCTATTCAATCTAATTATTCGTCCATCCCTTAAATATGAGAGGATGATGAGTGGGACATATAATAACCCTCACGTGAAAGTTTACTACAAGTCGCAAATATAAAAAGATAATTGTAACAGATTATAGAGAAATATAATTTATTTAATAACATATTATGGTTTTTAGACTTATTCTTGTTGTGTAGTGGTTGTTTGTGTCCTTTAGAGAAAGTAAAAACTTTTTTTTCTGTTGTGTTATTTATTTTGCTATTTTTTGTCTGCATTTATGTGGTTGTTGCATGTGACACATTATTTGTACATGGTTTATTTGTCTATTTATGGAACAATAAATAAAATATTAGTGAAATTTATATTGACATTAAACATTAATTTGGAGTGATTAAAACCAAATTTAAAAAAGAAAGAAGCTATTTCAACAAAGTAGTCAACCATGCAATATTTGTCAATGTTTGTATTAATAAATAGATGGGAAGTGAGTAGTTATTCATTCCTAGGCTACCCCTGGCTAATTTCTAACCCTCATTTACAGTGAAATTATTAAAATTTGTGCCAAAGCATTTGGATCAGTTTCCACTGTGATTGCAAAAGAAATATCAACTTATTTATCAATTAAATCAAATAATGGAATGAAATTTTGTCTTTGTTTAAGAAATGCACGTTGTGTTTATTAATTAATGATAACATGTACTATTTTAATGAGTATTATTTATCCATCACCATGAAATATGGAAACTATTATTCATTAGCGTATAACCCGAACGGGTAGTAAGACGCGGTGCTAAGTATTATTATTATTATTCATTCACGAGCTAAGTTTACCTGGATGAAAGCTCGAAATGTTACTAGAAGTAATCCCTAATATATCTCTACGCCAACAGCTGACATCTATCACTTTGGATGACTGTAATGAAAACAGTTGGTAATATATTAATGTGATAGTTAACCACAGTAATTTAGGCCAATATTATTTATATATTTATTTGAGGTCAGACACAAAGTTTATTTATAGTTTTATTCCCCTTAAAAAAAATATTAACCCCACTTTCACAAAAACTTCTAACGAACATAGCTTCAAAATGGCGACTGACAAATTTAAACCATATGATTGAACATAACGATAAACAAGTTTTTTACAATGATGCGGACACGCAGTTGATGAAAATACTTTATTCAGTTAAATATTTCAAAATACGATAAAATAATCATAAAATCATTTATTGTGTGTAAAAAAAATTACAACAATTTTCTCTTTTCCAAGTAAATACAATGCCTGTATTAAAAGGTATGTGTGTACTATATTACACAAAATCAGTAACGTTTCAAAATGAAAAATAAGTACTTTTTATTATGTCTAAAATATTGTTTCGGGTTGGATAAAATGAAATTATTTAAAAAAATGAAATAATATGAGAAAACTTTAGTTTACGTTATTTTAAATGTAATGTATAACAGATAATTAAATATCTTTACATTTATAACATAACTGTGATCTTTTACAAGTGTTGGCAACCCAAAACCTAAACATATGATTTTCGAACTGTTATCCAGGTAAAAACCTATTGTGAATAGAATATACAAATTCATAATTAGAGCCTTGTCTGTGTATAAGACGAACGGGTAGTAAGAAGTGGTGATAATAATAATAATTATTATTATTATCACCGCTTCTTACATAATAATTATTATTATTATGATCATGATGATAATAATGATTAATAATTAATTAATATTAATAATAATAGCCTTGTCAAATATCTACATTATAATAATATAATAGATTATAATTTAGGGGCAGATTCATTGATCATGATGGGTGTAAGAGGGGGAAGGAGTGGTTGAACTCATAACTAACATGACATGATTAAGGGAGAAAGTTACGTTGAGTTTTAAGTAGGCCTGTGTGGGATCTAGAACTTTTGAAAAAAAATAGGGAAATTGGTTGTTCCTGAAACTCTGACAGGAAAAAATATTTCCCAGAATTTTTCAAGAAAAAAAAAATTACAACTAAGGTCTAGCTATCATTATTTAGGTTTGTCTTTTCATTAAAAATATTTTTAATCTATTAATTTTAAATTAACCCTATCTTGCTTTAAGTAGCTGGACACTCAAAAATTTCAGTCCCTTTTATTTTGTAACTACCTTACAAAGCAACTGAGCGTCACTCAGCCTCACAGCCACATTAGATATAATTGAGGGTAAAATCCACCCATGAATAGATTTAAGGCAGAAAAAATATTTTTAGTACAAAATAATAATAAAAATTGCTTTTAAATATCGAACTATGCACAAAATACACCAACACACCTATTTATATAAAACACTTCTATTATGTTGTTATTTGGAAGAGTACCCATTTTATTTTATATCATTCATAATAATATTTTTGATGTCCAACAGTGCTTTTTGTGATATATTTAGTAAGAGGTACCCTCGTTTGATTAATGTTTTTGTTATTCTTATGGACCAAATGTGTCTTACTTTTATTTATTCAGGTTAGTTTGAATAGTTTAATGTTTCACTATGTAAGTATTTATAAAAAATCATCCCATGGGTTTTTTATTTAAGAACTATTTTAGTTACTTAAAATCAGTTTTATAATCTATTCATACCAAATATTCTTGATTAAAAATACACAATTATAATAACAGCATTAGGCCAAGTTTTTTAAAATTTACATCACATCAAAAATCTTACCCAAAACTTGTTATACAAAATTTAAAGCCTTTTTGTTTTTATTTGGAAAACCTACAATTTTAAAATAAATTAATAGAAACATTTTGAGTGTGCATATTTTTTACTTTCTCACAATCTTATAGGTAGAGAAATTATTTTGATCATCAAATAAATCTAACTCTCGATTTTGATGAATCTCGAAGTTTCATGACCTTCCACGCCCCGCCACCCCACCCAAAACTGAAAAAGTTGTTTTTAAATTTCCGTCTGTCTGTACCTCCAACTAGAGCCTAAAAAATTTTACCGATCAGGCTCTAACTTAGTAGGTAGGGTTTTCATAGGTTTGCCCCGAGGGGTTTTTGGAATTGGATATCTAATCCTAAAATTAAGGATAGTACTGAAGAGCAAAGAGAGAAAAGGTCGATTTTCTCAAAATTGGCTATTATGATTTTGATTAAATTTCATTTCTAAATATTCTAAACAAAATGGCTACTCTCGATATTTCGGCAAAATGAGTTTAAGAGCTGCGGTCTGATGCGTAAATTATTATTATTATTTTTTTTTTAATATTTACAAAACTATTGGCGATATGAAATTACTTAACATTACAAATATGGAGGTCTATTTATAATATAAATATTTTATTTGAATCATATTCATATTTTTTAACTTTTCTAACACTAAAGGTAAAGTATTGCGATCGTAAAAATAAGTCTAACCTGAAATGTTGATGGATGTCGACGTCTCATCACCCTTTCCCCGAACCCTAAAAAGCGGTCTTTGCAATGCCGTCTGTGAGTCTGTTAACTTAAAATTGAGTAGTTTAATAATGGGCGAAAATTGAAAAAATTGATTTTCTTAAAATTGGCCCTAACGATTTTGATTAAAATATGTATATAGGCGTTGATTAAGATTATAAATAAACTGGATATTTTCATTTTCCCATGTAAATGACTTTTAGGGTACTTTACAGCAGGGGTGCACAATATGTTTAGAGATACAATATTTCCCCAGAACATAACATCATTTAAAAAAAATCCCTGAAAACCATAAGGCTCAAAATAAAATATTGAATTTTTTATAGAGGCCGAAGGGAATAAGGATTATTACCTACTACATAGTATGTAAAATTCAAATTCAAACATACTTTTAATCATAGTTATTTTTATAGTAAGTTTACTTACCTTTTAGTTTCCTCCCATCTTCTTATGTGCATTACATATTGTTATTAACTCATACCCACATTTAATTTTACATCTTGAGAGTAAGAGGCAATGAAGTGTAATTCCGGGAGGCCTTGGTTTAATTGTTGATTTTCATAGACTTTTCGTTTTTTCATAGACTCGCCACTACTGCAAGGTCTATCACCATTAACCACACTTGGGGAAATACTATCACTATTTACGACTATGAGTTTTCCCTGATTACATAATTTACGTTTTACAAAACTTGCAATACTCCCTTTATCGTTACTTCTGTTTTTCTTGGAGATACTTATTAGATACGTAACATCCAAGTTTATCACGCCTGCCCACATCATTCACAATAAGTACAGTTGACATAATAAACATTTGTTTCACAAAAACCATCTAATTTTATATAAACGGTTATTTAAGGTGCCATGTACAAACTCTAATAGATTCACTAAATACAATTTTATGGCTACACAATTAATTCAATACGCATGTCAGAATTTTAAATAAATTGTTCGCACATCCTTGTGTAATTAGGCTGTGATATAAGGGTGACTGAATTCAAATTTCATACTAAAACAAAACCTCGCTCACCCTTCCCTACCCTCCACCACCTGCTCGTCATAGCTATCAAACACTCGCGGTAGGGTAGGTGACTGATGACTCATCACTCAATCGCAACTCTTTGTGCTTACAACAGCATTGCCTCACTTGGTACATACTGATAGTGTTGTGTCGGGTGTTGAATGCCATCAGTCTTAGTTTTTCATGCAAATGAAACTACCATATCAGAACCAGAATGTACTAAATACGTCACCAAAATTGTTGGACTTTTCCCTGCCCCAAATTTCCTCAGGAATGCTTTAATTTCCCCCGAACGTCATTCGCGCGTTCGGACATATTCTGCACCCCTACTTTACAAAAGCAAAAACTTCAAAATCCTCACAGCTATTTGAGATACTAAATAACTTTTCATTGCCAAATTGGAATACTATTAAAAATAAAAAACTTTTATATGAAATATATTTTTATAAAATCAACAGTTTCTGAGATATTGGCAAATATATTAGTGCAATTTTGTGAGACTTAGTTGTTAAAAGATACAACTTAAATTTTAACGCAATATTTCTCCAATACCATACGGTAATTAAATATGAGTAAGTCTCTAAAAAATCTGGTTGTTTTTCGTTAAACCTCTCAGGAGAAATGTTTGTGCAACAATGGTCTATCAACATTTTAGATTAACTAGTCAATATTTACATTTTTTACTGGGCAAAATTTATAAATGAGGAATTTAATAGCAATGCATGAAGATTTGCAACGCCTATTAAAATGTCGGATATTTTAACCGGAAGTTGACATTTTAATACGAAGTGTTGACCCTTGTGGATCCAATATTGATTTTTTTTATTGGTCCAAACATACAAATAAGGACAATGGTTCTTTAAAAATAAAACTATAACATTTTTAACCAGGACTATAAAAATGTTTTACATAAATATAGTGCAATTTATGCTTGGGTTTGCTTGTCTATATTATTTAGTTTCACATAATATATTTCGAGCTTTGAGTAAATATCTCAATTTTTAAACAATAGAGTGAGAAAGTCTGTGGGGAGTTCTGTACCATTTATTTTCTTTAAAACTTTTTTGACAAGATTACAGAATTTAAATTTATTGTGGATGCCTCTAACTGCAACAGAATCAGAGTTTGTCTCTCTTTGCCTGACTTTATTCAAAATATTTTTGATATTTATTAGTTATCACTTATCACTACCTTTGACTTAATTGAAACTATTTTTTTTTATTGGAATGAATTGGAAAGCTAAGTTTAGACTGAAATTATAAATATGAAAGATAGATATAATCTTATAGTGTAAAATTATTTTTAACTTTTTTTCTCTCCCATTCTCGTATGAATAGTTACTTCCCGCCCAAAAATTTAATTCAAAATGTAATTCTCACACAGACTAGAATTAACAGGAGTGTAAAATTACATTCATTTGTTTGAGTTCAATGTTCACAGCTCTCTTTATGAGCTAAACATGTATGTATTCAACTTTTTCTATCATTTAAGTATTTTGACACTAGTAAATCACCCTTATGTCACAGATTACTTCTTTAAACCTGCATTAATGTGCATGTAGGCTAAGGTATCAAACTTATCTGGTCTGGTCTGCTCGTGACAGGGAGGTCAGGGTTACTATTGATGGTAGTTTTCCTAAATTGTTTTTCACTCTCCCTCCAGACAAATATAATAACATTTTCCTTTACAGAAGAGCCCAAAAAACTGGCAACCAAACTTCTTTGAATATTTAATTTCAATTTAATAATTAATTTTACGAACAGATATACACACAGTCTTCGTAGTGACGTGAAACATGTACAAATTAAAAATTCAAAGAAGGTTTGTTGCTACAGTTTTTTGGGCTCCCCTGTAAATTTTAACTAATAAACTGAACTCGTTTTGAGAACGAACTGTTCACTTGGTTCAGATGTATAGAACTTGAATAAGTAGTGAGATGCAGGGTACAAAACACTTTGCTTCATCTAGAAAATGAAAAGGCCTATATTTTATTTAAAAGAATAAGTAAAAATACCTTGACCATGCGGACGGTAAAAGGGATTTCAACCAGACCCCTAGAAATTATATATAAAATTATATATCAATAATAACTTTGATGATGTGCATTGGGAGTTAAAATTAGATGAATATTCATTCATTACTGAAATCAATAGCATTGTTTGTGAAGGAAATCTCAAAATAATGATTTCTAAATAGCCTCATCTATTTGCACCATAAAAAGAGCTTTATTATTGTTTTAACTATATAATCTTTTTAAGCCATTACAAAAGCCACCACCATTACAAATTTCTTAGAATCTAGACCCCTCTCCACTCATCCCAAAAAATATCCGTGCATGAAAATTACTAATGCTTGCTAACACTGATAGAGGAGAAGGGAAAGTGATAGAGAAGTTACGTTTTTCACAGATATAGTAATGTATTATACTGCAGTAGGTTTATTTGATATTGTGTTAATAAAATCACTTACACTAACAGTCTAACTAAAAAAATATATATATATATATATTATTAACATTTTAGCTATTAAAAATATAAATAAAAAATTAGAAATTTAAAACTTAATTTTCTTTGTATTTTGGAAAATTTAAAATCACTAACACATAAATGAATTTTGTATGATTCTTTATTTACAAAATCCCAATTCCAATAAATGAAATAAAATGTATCATATGTATATTTATACCTCATTATTTCGTGCAGTAATAACATTATGTTAGGCACAAAACAAGAAAGCATTTACATTAAAAAATTAGGGTTTTTTCCTTTCTTTCATGGGTTTGAGGGGGACCTAGGGCAACTGCCTACCTGCCCCCTTAAATCCGGCCCTGCTTACAAGAGTTAAGTAAATAACTCAATTTTTAGATACAAAGGAGTGGTACATCGTACCACCTATTTAATAAAACTTTAGTGGTGAGATAAACAAAGCCAATGTATTGTGTCAAATTAAGCTTTGATTTGTTTATAAAAAAGAAGATTAATAAAATGCATTAGTTATTTGTATACCCCTGAGAGTACCAAAGTTAGAGAGACACTGGTCTCTAAGGTTTCACTGCGCCGACAGTAGGAATTCCTGGGCAGGTGTATTGAGGTATTGAAGGCTAATCATATGCAGTGTGGAAGAAAAAAACAACTAAAGGAACAGGACCTAAAGGGTGGATTTTTAGCCACAATATTTGAAAACCACCTCTAAGACACTCAACTGGGGTCAAATCCTGGCCTACAAGGAGTGCATATTGCTAAACAAAGCCAGTTATATTACTATATTTCACTGTTCTACTACTTAGTTGGAATAATTTTATTTATATTCTTGCTACACACTGAATAGTAAACATACTCATAAATGTAATAATAGAATTCAATGTGGAACAGATTTTGAAATTTGGAGTTTAAAGTCCAGATCAACAGTATAAAAGATATGAAAAACCTTGGAATATGTAGAAATTAGAATGGATTGACAATTAGGTAACTTCACTATATTTCCATCATAATATGAAAGAGTTAAGACCACATTAAATTAATATAATTCACACACACACATATATAGAAACACATTAAAATAATATACTCATGTTCAGTGGTGCACCCGAGAGGGGGTGATCAGGAAATTTATTTATCCTTCTCCGCAATTATAAATAGTTAAAAAAATATCTTCCAACACAGACAGACTAAACGTAAAGCCTGTATAGTCTAGTTTGAATTCTGGTTGAATATATTGATTGTGCATTTCTTCTAAATGGTGTTTCACTTTCTCTACACAAATGTAGGTACATTTTCTCTTGATTCTATTTTATCTCTTCCCCATTGGCGTAGCTAAGTGTGGCTAGCCCATATGGATAGTGAGTGAGATATGTGATAAAAATCTAATACAAACTAAAAACTTATTACTTATGTTGACAACACTAAGATGTCTCAAATGCATTGGACACATTAGGAGTGCCCATAAAAGTTGAAGTTTAATTAAAAAATACAGAAATAATAGTATTTGTGCTTTTTATGACCCTATCCCTTCCCAAAAATTAAGTAAATTTGATCCACTGCAAATGTTAATGAAATATCCTGTTATGGTATGTACCCTGTGTCTTCACTTTCATATCACTTCAGTGTGTTGGCAGGCAGGCAGATCCTTGGGAATATTACATATCTCTTTTGGTCCTCTAAGCTTAAAAAACAGCGCAAAATATATCAATGCTTATTATTTACTTTTTGTTTTTTGATTTGAAATTTTAGGGGCATATTTAATATGTATGGCCATAAAATATAAATCTGGAGCCTGTTTTAAGTTTTTATTAGGTTTTTTGCACTTCATCTTACTAACCTTCTGGACATTTCACCTTAATATAAATCACACTAGAATGTAAGGGGTGAAGGGCGTAGAATTTAGAGGGGAGGAAAGCAAAATACCCAATTACATTCCCCACCCTCCCATCAAGCGTGCCAATGTGCTATTGAATGTTTTAAAAATAAATTTAATTTTGTTATTGGTTTCTATTGGAGTTATATTGTAATCACTGGACATTATTGGTACGGTAACTTGTCTTTACAGTTACATAAAATACTGCTCATTATGAGTAAAGAAAATCTTATTATATTAGCAGAGCTTGGTCTGTCCCACCTGCTCTTAGGTGTGTGTGTGTGTGTGTATGTATGTGAGACACTTGAGTAAAGAAATTAAATGAAGATATGTATATTCCGTTCACGATAGGTTTTTACCTGGATGACAGTTCGAAAATCATATGTTTAGGTTTTGGGTTGCCAACACTTGTAAAAGATCACAGCTTTGTTATTTAATTAACTGTTATATATTACAATTTAAAATAACGTAAACTTATGTTTTCTCATACTATCTCATTTTTTAAAATAATTTCTTTTTATCCAACTCGAAACAATATTTTAAACATAATTAAAAGTACTTATTTTTCGTTTTGGAACGTTACTGATTTTGTGTAATATAGTGCACACACCATGCACCTTTTAATAGAGGCATCGTATTTACTTGGAAAAGAAAAAAATATTGTCTTTTTCTACATACAATAAACTATTTTATTGTATTTTGAAATATTTAACTGAATAAAATACTTTCATCAATTGCGTGTCTGCATCATTGTAAAAAACTTGGTTTACCGTTATGTTCAATCATATGGTTTAGATTCGTCAGTCGCCATTTTGAAGCTATGTTCGTTAGAAGTTTTTGTGAAAGTGGTGTTAATATTTTTTTAAGGGGAATAAAACTATAAATAAACTTTGTGTCTGACCTCAAATAAATATATAAATAATATTGGCCTAAATTACTGTGATTAACTATCACTGTTTTCATTACAGTCATCCAAAGTGATAGATGTCAGCTGTTGGCGTAGTGATATATTAGGGATTACTTCTAGTAACATTTCGAGCCGTCATCCAGGTAAACATAGCTCATGAATGACTTATAGGTAGATACAGTTGAAAGAAATATAAGCAGGTGCTTTAGTCAGTCTAGTGGGAAGATTTTCATGTGACAGAAAGTAAAACTCACTTTTTGTCACTATAGATCACAAATTGATGCCTATTTTGTTTTATTTACAAGTCTCCCTTCCCCCTTTCCCCTAAGATCATAATAATTTACTAACGTTAATAGTTATCAAGCAGGATCGCCTGCAGGGGACTGCCAATGACTTCAAATGCAGTCGGTGAGATTTGAGATTTTTTTCCCTTTTATCTAAGAAATATTTGTTGCCTAAGTAATATAATGCAATAAATGTAAAAGCTGATTGTCTCGTACACCCCCTACCATGCCTCCCACCCTACCTGGCTCCGTACACACCTACCATGCCTCCCATCCTACCTGGCTCCGTACACACCTACCATGCCTCCCACCCTACCTGGCTCCGTACACCCCTACCATGACTCCCATCCTACCTGGCTCCTTCCTCTATATCAGAATAACACCGATATGTTTTGGTTTTTAATGTGTATTTAAAATACTAATCATAAGAAGAATTATGTACATTTATCTAATTCTGGTAGTTTTTAAGCTTGTGCTTGTTCCAAGCAGGAAAGGATCTAGGAATTATTTTAATTTTTACCGGCAATATATTACATTTAATTTGGCACAGCATATGCTTAGATATCACTATTTTCAATTTGGTACTTGCCGTCACTGACATTTTTGCCTTGGACAGCCCTGTGTTAAGTGAAACTTTGCTCTGCAATAGCATTGTTACTTACATTTTTTTTATATTAGTATTTAATGTGTGTGTGAAACTTTAAATTATCTTCAAAGAGAATCTCAAGCACTTGCTTTATAAAGTTCCAATAAGTGAGTATTTTTTTAAACAGTTTCACTGTTTTACTTTAATGAAATAACCCCAAAACGAAACATAAATTATAACAATTTCCAGCGCCTTATAGGTTGTCCGAATAGTGGAAGCCTTTACAGCTAGAGGATACAATTCTATGAAAATGTAACAGATGTTTGAATATTTTGACATTATCTAATACATTTTACATCCAATATCCTACTACATAATGTTGTGAAATCTTCTCTTTACCATAGAAATTGACATTTTTACCTTCTCAACCAAAGTCCATTGTACTTGAATATGTAGTTAGATTCTTGAAAGAGAACACAGAGGTTTCTACATTAAATTATGTAGATATGCTGGGATGAGCCTATAGTTAAAAGGAATGCAGAACTTGTGTTTAAAAAGGCTTAGGAGTAAATATGAATAAAACCAAGTACCTGGCGGTGTGTCGGAACCTGATTTTCTAAACTCTAAAGGAATAGATGTCAGTGTTGTGTTGTGAAGTGTTGCCCAGGTGAGCAGCATTAGCTTAAACTATACCTGTGAATTGTTCACACCCCTCAGTAGAACGTTCATTGGTCAGATATAGAGGAGAATAGATTCCCATGTGAGGCGTGTAGAGCAGAGCATATGTATGATTGGTCAAATAGGGTCCTAGTGGGCAAAACATATCACAGCTACAGTTTTAACAAGGTCTGTTCCCCTTCCAACACTCCACGACATGCCACTGGTATATGTATACAGATCAGTGACATACATTTTAAAGATGTTGAAATATACACATTTTTTATACTGTGCTAACAGATAGGAAACAAAATTCACAAGGAGCTCAAAAATAAAATTAATGCAGGCAATGCTTGCTATTATTAAATTTGTAAACAAAGGAAAAATAGGACTAAATAGCTAAACTAAATTAAACATTTAAAGGAGGATAGAAGGGGAAGGCCTACACAACAAAAATTGTAGACTCTTAAGTTCACAGTTAAAGGGGATACATGTACCCATAAAATTACATAATTATGTGTTATATTTGGAACTTTGAGGCCTACAGTTTTCTGTTAAGTGTGTAGACCTTCCCCTTTTATCCTCCTTCCAATGTTTAATTCACTATTCAGTTTGTGAGATTTTGTCGAAGTTGAAGAATATGCAAAACTATAATCCTACCCACGGTTCTTTAAAAATTTGAATTGTTGTCTCTCTCTTTATTGATAGTTCTTGTGCATAAAGTGCTGAGAAAGAAATTTGGGCCTAAGGGGGGTGAACAAACAGGAGAATAGAGAAAATGAAGTAATGAAAAAGCATATATATCATGTATGGGTGATGACAGGTGGTACACACAATATTAGTTGGAGGACCTAAAGATATAAAACCCCTTCGTAGGATGAGATGTCTATGGGAGGATAAGGTTAAAATAGATTTGAAAGAGGTTGGGAGTCTCAGTTTAAGGAAATGTCTCAAGATAAGGTTGAATGGCAAGCTTACATTCTGGTGAACATGAACTTCTGAGTTCCTTAAGGTTGGAGAGGTCACGTTTTGTTGCGTTATCATACATTTTTAGTCACTTTTTTACTATTTGTCACCTTTCATTTATTTTTTCATCCTGAAACATTTCTCTGAACAAGGGTCTGCGAAGGATTTCTGTGGCTACATAATTCTTTAAAATACAGGGAATTTTTAATTAATAAGTTATTGGTAACCCTGTTATTCCATGTCTTGCTAACCATCTGGGCTGTACAAATTTAATTACACCAATGAAGAATATAAGAGGAAAGTAGAATATGTGTGGAGGGAGGGTGTAAAAAATATTCAAAGGGGGGAAACTTGCACTTGATGAACTTAACATTTATTCTTTATACCTCCACCAATGTGATTTTTACACTCCTAACTCATTCATAGTCTGAAACCCAATTCCAACAGGCTTTGCTGTGGATGGCTCTTTTTTCTTTTATTAGTGTGTTTTTAATCCCCACTAGAATGTGCTAATGTGATTTCATCAAAATGACTGTCTTTGCCCTGTGGGGGGTCACGGTGCTCAGTCGTAAGGACCTGGCCCAGTGTATGGAGGTCGGGATGTAATCTGGGCCTGTGCACGTTTCATATAAACAAGCACTAGACTGCCTTTGCCACCTTCCAGTACTGGCAGATCTCTAAAAATCCTGTCGAGGCGGCCCCTGGGCAATGTGTGCGGGTGCTGGAGTCCAACATAGCTAATACCCCAATAAGGTCATTTGTATGTGAGGGGTGAACTCCAGGCGGGCAGTCGGTCTCAAGATGGGTGCTGAAGGGATGGCAGCCAAAGATTGGGGAGATTTGAGAGAAAATATTGGGGAAAAGGAGACCAGGTCTGAGGAGACGACTGTTCGGAGGCTGAGCTCCTGACTTCCTCATGATTGGGCGGTCACTAGGAGGAGCCAACTCCTCGCTCCATCTGGTCTCAGAGGGCTGGGTTTTTTTTCTCAAGTTAACCAACGCAAGCTGGCATTGAAGGACTGGTATTGGATTTTTTGGGTGCCCGAGTACCCAGAATGGCACTCATGGACTTCGGTCCACGTCCGGCAAAAAGGTTTCATTCTCGATGGGTAACAGTGGTTGCACTATAAAGGGCCTCTGGGCCTAGGGATGGTGTAGCTATAAGGCCCCACTCTCCTTCCACACAAATGCAAGTAGATTACCTTTAAATGCTTCCTTCCTGATCCCTACCCCATTAGAGTAGTTACCATACATGCTTATAACCTGAACAGGTAGTGAGACACAAGTGATATAAAAAAAATCAATTGCAAACTAATTATTAACGCTTATATATTTATATTCTTCATTGTGTACATATATGATTGACGAGGTGACAAAATGTCTTGCTGTACACAAATCAGTCAACGGAAGGAGGGGGGGGGGATAGCTTTGTCATTTTCTGAAGTGGCGACACCTAGCAGATTTAAAACAAGACAGGCGGTGTGGGAGTTCTCCCTCAAACCAGTGTTTTCCAAACTTTTAAAAGTTGTGTATCTCTTTTGGGGCCATAACCTAACCAACATACCCCTTCTTACTCTTCATAAAAAACAAACACAAAAATTCTGTTCTGTGTGGAATATGTATGATATTTTTTGTGTGATGTGCATATCTTATGCGCACATTTTGAACAGTTGAGATGGACTGAGAACCTTTCCTTTAACTCTTCATCCAACCTTTTTTTTTCCCCCAAAAATAACTGAAAACTTGAAAGTTTACCAAAGAAAAATATTGTTTGAACATGGTACCTTCTAGTACTTTTATAGGTGACAGGATATTTTATGCATATGCCAAAGTTGGCCTACTGAAATTTGTTTTGAAGCTAAAGTAACCGTCAAACTGGAAGTATTTACATCAACTTCACTCACTAGAGCACTTTCATTGCAAGCAGCCTGTTTGCAAAGAATAAATATCACTCTGTGATACTCTGGCCACCCATGAAAAACATCGATAGCACTTTTATTTGTTGTACATTATATACAAATGTGACTAATATGTCTCAAAAGAGAATCAACTAGCACATTGGGTATTTTGAAAGTTGGGCTAGTAGCGCTACTCACTTAGACATGAGATTGCCACCATAAACTAAGTCAGCGAACAACTTGTCAGAGTGGAGTAACCAAAATAAATTTAAGCAGTAACTTGAAATTTCTTATCATTTTAACCACTCACATTTCTATATGAATTTCACAAGTTCCTGTTATCACTATAATTAATTTTAAAAATAAATATAAAGCTATAACCTCAACAAGCATTGCAACACCATCCTAAACATGCCCTAACACCTAGGTTGATAACCTCAACAAGCATTGCAACACCATCCTAAACATGCCTTAACACCTAGGTTGAGAACCACTACTTTAACATAATTATTAGGCAAAAACCAGTAATAACTAACCAGGCAAATTATGTAACAAATATTCATGGCTACTAATAATATTGAAGGGGAAATTACTACTATCTCCTTATAAGCATTGTTGCAAGTAAGGTAACGTAACGTAATATGTTTGTTGTTTTGTTACCATTGAGGAAATATTTATTTTCCTAGCAATTTCCAACAATTATTTACATACACACAAACACACGATTTTTAGAGCAATTTTATACAATTCAAATGTATCCTTAATTGATAAATATATAGGTGTTATCACCAGGAACGGTGCTGATGATTGAATCAAATTTATTTTTAAAAAAATTACTACCTGGTAGTGAGATTTCCTCACAGCATTAATAAACTCAATTCTTATAAACTGAAGACTAGACAAACAAGGGTGGCTTAGTGACGGAGCATTGGTACGAGAATCTAAAAGTACTGAGTCTGATTCTCATATCCAAGTTGTAATTCTTTATTTAATTGAAAACATTATATAAGTCGATTTGATTTTGGTCTCAAAACTTTTATTCGGGGAAAACCTCTTAAAAACTATTAGTATTTTTAAAGATTAATGCAGCATCAACAATTGAATATTAGATATTTAAATTTTTTTTATTACAGACACTGTGCTTGCTTTCCTTTCAATTAAATTATGAGTGATAGATGTAACCATCTAATTTGCTTAGGTCATCAAGATAAAAGAAGAGAGCTTCACTAAAACCAGTGCACCAGCCACAGTAGTGAACAGTGTTAACTTCAACCCATTTGAAGTGACTACGATTGAGGAGTTCCTCACAGTAGACATTGCTCCCGACGTGGAGTCGCCCACGGCTCAGGAGCGGACAAGGATGAACACCCAGAAGATGTTGCCGCAGCAATACTGCTTGCGGTGGAAGTACCACCACAACAACCTCCAGGTCATGTTCAGTCAGCTACTTGAGCGGGAGAGTTTCTGCGACGTTACACTGGCGTGCGAGGGGAAGACACTCCGTGCACACAAGGTTACATTTATATTATTACTGTTGGGTTTTTTCTGTCTACTCCAAAGCTCATTTCATGGTCAATTGACCAGGAAATTAAATAGATGATTATATGCTAAATCAGAACATCTGAGGGGGATGTTATGCATTCTGCACTTATATATGAAATTGAGTTTTTTAAATAGTGTAACAGGGTTTTGCTCTCAATTCTACTGGAAGATTTTTAAATTAAAATTTAGACAAATTTAGCCCGATGGGACTTGTAGTTTAAACTGTATTACCTACTTAAATTAGATGCTATCCGCTATGCGAGATGAGCTCTTAAACTATGAAACTTATTAAGCAATACAATGAGAATTATTTAAGAAACTGCACCAACATTCTTATGACAAAAAGCTGAAAGACTCGTGTAATTAGATTGAACTCTAACCTCCCGGGTCAGAGTTGGGTTATGCTACTGGTCTTGATAAATATTTTAACCTTCACTTATTTTTACATTAATTGGAGCCAAATGGTCTATCAAACCTTTCATACTCTTAAATTAAAATGTTAATAATTCTTTACTTGTCATTTGCTAACTTTAACAGGTCAATAGAATTTCTAGATATTTTTGTTCTGATAGGAAAGTCACAAAGAAAAAATAGTCCATACATTTAAGGTCCACACAAGTAGGACTGAATCTGACCTAATGTTTTTTAAAGAGTTACACACCAAGTATTATTGTTAATAGAAAACCTTGAGAATAACACTATTTTCTATTTGTAGCGTTTTGTAGGATACAATATTGGGGAAAAAATAATTTTTTTATTTAGATAACCTGTGTCGAGAAATTTTAAGTCACTAAGCTTATCACTTCAGGTGATATTAAAAAACTAAATGTTTGAATTGCTATGCATTATTTATAAATGCGAAAATGATGTCTACAGTAGAATCAACATAAAAGTTTTAGTAAATATACACATTTCAAGAAACTTTTATCAAATTGGTTAAATAGACTTGGTCCTACCTTTGGACACAAGTGGCTTATAATTTTGTTGTTCCTTTGACCGGTAAACTATATTGTGAGATGTATAAAACTTTAAGGTACTATAGAGTTAATTTGAATGAGAAACTATTTTGCTAAATAGAATCTTTAAAAGATACAATAAAAATAAAATATCTTTATTAAAAATAAAATAAAGTTTTTTTTTTATAAATGTTTCTCAATTTAAGGAAATAAATAGAGAATTCTACTTGTTTTCTATCAAGGTCTAACCCCATCTATCTTTTATAGCTAGATTCTTTTACTATGATTTACATTCAATTATTTTACAATGTGGATATAGGAAATTCCTTGACATACATAATTAATTCACTCCAAAGTTTTCCGCACATTTTGAAAACTTGTGGAAATACAATGTATTTTTTATATTTAGTTTTGTTTAAAAAGTTAATCAAAACTAAACAGGATATGCTTGTGAAAAATAAACAAAATTGTGATAATATCAGATGAGAGTAGCAATACCATTTTTTATGTTTAATTAACTTGATAAATGGTGTTGCTAGTTGTAAGTTGAGGTACCTTAACAGCTTATCTACAAGCTCTTGTAAGTAAAGAAGACCCTATTGTATACATTAGTTCAATATTGGCTTAAACAGGGTATCTACTCACTTGGAAAACTGAGAATTCTCAGGAAATTTCCCTTCCCATTGAAAATCAGGGAATCATCAAAGAATTTAGGAGTGGCTCGGGGAATTTTTTTTAACATCCAACCATTTTTAAAAATGTTTTGATTTTAATAGTATCATGGGTAAAAAATATAGTATTTTTCAATCTTAGAAATATCTGAAATTTGCTTGGAAAACCTTGAACTTACAGGGGCTTTCTTTTTCTAAGACTGAGTAGATAGATACACTGCTTAAAAATCCCAAGTAGAATCAGGGAAATATTCAAATTCCCTTTGGTTCAGCACATTGAAAATCTAGTGTTTGGTTGTTCATTTAATATTATTATACTCTGACAAGACATCTGGTGAATGTGGGGAATGCCAGGCCTTCACCGTGGTTCGGATCCCACGTTAAACTGTAGATCCTCCATTTCATCTCACAATCATCCTACCATTACACATTAGCGTAAGCGCGTATAGCCCGAACGGGTAGTAAGACGCGGTGCTAATAATAATAATATAATCGGCATAGTTAGAATTTGTTCCCTTAAATTACATTAAGTGTGCATACTGATAAAAATATATTTCTCTTTTCTATTCCTCCAAAAAATACTAAATCTTGTTGATCAAACTTAAGGTGCATTGCATTAACATTTTATGACTTGTAGTTATTGTGAAAATGTTTATTCTATTTTTTCATAGGTGGTTTTGTCTGCATGTAGCACATACTTTGATATGATTTTCTCCCAATATGAAGAGAAGAATCCTATTGTGATCTTGAAAGACGTCAAGTTCAGCGACATCAAAGCCCTGGTTGAGTTTATGTACAAGGGTGAAATAAACGTCGATCATGTGAGTGAATTTTAAAACTTTATCCGATAGTTTTATCTATCTTAGCTTGCTCTAACACACAATGTTATTGTTAGGACTGTACTGGATTGAGTTATTTTAAGGATCTGTGACACTTTTAATTGACTTTATGATAATACTGTTATGAAAATTATTTAAAAAATGCTAACCTTAACTTGCATTCCCCTTCATTCCACATAAACAGGGACCTTCTTGTATGAAAGTACTGAGCAGATGTTTCTACCATATGAAATAGGTTATTGTACCAGCTATGAACACATTATCAAACAATTTATTTTTTTATGGGCTCTATAATTTTTTATTATTATTAAAATATATAGCAACATATAAATCAAAGATTTTTGACCCAATAAACATGTTTTATTATTTGACTTGATGAACCAAATAAATATTTATTACAACATTTAAAAATTCTTTTAGATCTTAGTTTACTAACATTTTTTGCATTAATATTGTCAATAATTTATAACAGAGTTAAGTTATGGTATAACGTATACATTTTCTCAAATACATCTTCAATGTATTGTAAAATGCATATTGTATTCTTTCTCCTTGTAAAACCACTCTGTGTTGAGGTAGGACTGCAACACTTTGTTAGTGCTTTACAAATAACACATCATCATTGTTAGCTATAAAAACTTGTTTTATGTTGTCAAGGCAAATCAAAGCTATGACTGATGTCATCTTCATCTGGTAAGTGTTGTATCATACAAACATATGTGTAGCAATGTTGTAGTTTCCTCTTGTGTATTCCACAAGAACAGATGAGCCTTGTTGCATATGTTTTTTATTGGGGGCTGCAAACTCACTTGCATCAAAAGAGCATAAGTTAATAGAAATATTGCCATCCAAACTGTCATTGTCCTCGCTATGTTCTAGCATTTTTGCTGTTTTTCTTGTCTTTGTTCTTTGCATTTTTACTTTAAATTTGTTTTTGAAGCTTGTTTTCCTCAACTTCTTTCTTATTACAGTACTTCATTTTGTGGAATCTTTTCCATGACTGTCCAATCATGACACTGGGAACTCTTACTCTTCCCCTTTTTTTCTGTGTATCAGGCTAAAACAATACATCATCTAAACATTCAATGTTTTTGATGTACTTGAACTAGTATTATTTGCGGCAGGTATTAGAATGTTTTTGAAAAGATGTTGTGGAGTTCTTTTCGTTTGTAGGCATATTTTCTTCAGTAAGGTCTTTTGAATCGGCATTGGATTGAAACACAGGATCAGTTGAAATAGGCCTATTGTCTTCATCTATATCTTGTAAGATTGTCTGATTATGCTTATCACCATCATCATCAACTTGAGTCCCCAGATTAAACAACATTGAAGCCTTCACATCACTATCCCACTCTTTCTCTTTTGTATTCTTAAATAGCTCAAGAAGTTGAGGTCATATTTTTCTACAATGTAATCCAAATGGGATTTAAATTCTTTTTGTTAACAGCTCACATTCATTCATTGGGTTTTTCTCTTTGATAATACACTTAGAATAATCAACATTGTCTGTTGTTTCAGTCCTGTCTCTTTGAAACCAGACTTGATGTCTTCCGTCACTTTTGACTAATGAATTACTTCAGTTAGGGTCATGCATATATTTTATCTGTTTACTTCTTCTTCGTCGTGATCAATCCCCCCTTACATGTTATATTTGACCAAGCTCACTTACGGGGTTGAAAAACAGCCACATCTAATGGCGGAAGAATATTCTATGGTATTAGACGGCAATACAACAATTAATTATTACACCCGTTTCAATAAACATGTTGATAAGATGTTTCATGATATTAGACTTGTGGCCATCCAAAAAGTATTAAAAGAGCATCTATACACAATTGCTGTAGGAATGAGTATCATCATCATCATCAACTATTTCCAGACTGTGGCTGGGTCAGTTAAGTAAAATGCCTCCATCTTCCTTTATCCTTCCACCAATCTTCCTCCTATAATTTGTTCCATTCCTCTCCTCTCACATGAACCATTTCTGTTATTTGCTCCTCCCATCTTTTTCTTGGCCTCCCCTGTGGTCTTTTTCCAACATACTTAATTTCCAACATTTTCTTTAGCATCATATTCTTCTCCATCCTCACTACATGCCCATACCATCTCAGTCTTGCTTCCTCTACTATCTCTGTACTCCCTGGATGTCTATATAAGGAAATAATGCTAGTGGAGGTGTAATTTCCCCTGCAGAATTTACTCTAATGAGGACTATGATACAATCTTTGTTTGAAGATGAAGCCACATCATAAATGGTTTCGCCTTTGCCTCCTAGGATAAGTTAACCTTTGGGTGATACGAAGATAGCAGTTTCATCACAGTTCCTCTCACACTGAGGGTCCTCTAGAATCTTGAGATCCACACCATCATCCTACAATTCTTTGTTAATTTCTGTACACCAACCACAAATCTCACTCACAATAATTAATGACATAGCTTTCCCTGAGTGCTCCGCATTTTTTGACTGATACTTCAGGGAATTTTGTAAGAAAACCTTCAAACCATTTACTTCCAGGTTGATTTCCCAGAAATGTTGATTAAATCAACTACTTTCTCCACAGAATCATGGAGAATATAATCCTTCATATTTCTTTCAACTTCCATTGATAGCAAATGAAATAGATCTAGGGTCTGGTGTATTATCTGGTGCACGAATATGGATTTTATTCTATATAATGTACTTTGAGGCACGCCATAAAGCTTGCTGACACTAGCTAAAGGCAGCCCTTAAGCATTTTAACCTTGCTTGGTGAGTACTGAACTTATTTTATGCCTACATTAATTTCCCCTCACCCCACACTCCCACCTCTTGAATCACTACTAAAGATGGTCCTTCCCATTTTTATTTTTCAATCCAGCCAACACACTATAAGCTAAAAGAAAATCCTCATTGATCTAAAATAAGCTCTAATAAATCATATTTTTTAAGTTAAGGACAAATATAATAATTTTATAAACTATGTAAGCCATTTAGGAAGTTTATTATTGCATTGTTAGTTTATTCTGTTTGAATTTAGCTCTTTACTAATTCTTGTGGGCTCACTACCAATTAATTTCCATCATTGCATGTTAAGACTTATAGTTTTTTAATCAACAAAATAATCTCCTTTGTTGGCTAAAGAAGTTAAAATTTATAAAAACAATGTGTGTTTGGTAAATAACTAGCTTTGGGCACTTTATCGAAATTTAGGGCGATGAATTATATAATGGGCATCCCATTTCTAGGTTAAAATTTTACATTTTAACATTGTATTTTGAGTCCATCAACATCCCTGCTATATAATGATCCACAGTTTTTACATTTTCAAGTGACTATTAATATACTTCACATTTTTTTTTTAAGAGGAACTTCTTAACCGAACATATTGCACTTACCTAAAATACGTTGCTCTTTACACTTTGCTGGGTGCTAAAATAGGTCAGCCATACTAGAAAGGTTGTCCGTCCAAAAATCTTTAGGTAACATTACATATTTAGTGGAATAATCCTATAATAAATTTAAATTACAGAGGTACTAATTTTTCTTATATTACAAAAAGCAATGTTGGTCAACACTGATTTTAGACCAATTAACTAAGATAATTGTGTAACTAAACACATAGTAAATAATTCTAGTTTTTGTAGTTTAACGTAATTAATCTACTTAGCCATTTTTATTTTTATTGCTTTGTCTTGGCATTGCAACTTCAATTGAGGATAATTCAAAATGGATGAAAATATTGACTTAGTCTACCAATCAAAAGTATTTTTAGAGCTCTCTTATGTTATTAATGTAATATTTGATATTTTAATAATTTGTTTAGTAACAGAATGAATTGTGACACTGCCGATGATATCTAAATGAAATAGCCTATACTGTTTACAACCTGTGGTCAGGTGACTTTAGTAAAGTATTTCCATCTTCCACCATTCTTCCTACTTTAATTGCTTCTACTATTCTCCTCTTACTTGGACACTTTTTGTTATTTGCTCCCCCCATTTAATTCTTAGATTCCCTTGCATTATTTTTTCTACATATTTTCTCTCTCATTTTCCTTGGCATCCTCTCCTCCGTCCTCATTACATGCCCATACCATCTCACTCTTGCTTTCTCTACTATTTTATGTACTCCCTGTAGCCCCATTCTTCCCCAGATAACTTAATTCCTTATCATGTTTTTCTTTGTCACAACTGACATGCTCATCACAAACTTCATTCCCATAGCCTCCTATACCTAACATAACATTTTAAAAATTGGCTCATACGTACATCAAGAGGAAACTAGAAATGACGAGCCTACAAAACTTTTACTCCCAATCCTGAACTTTAATGACCAGCTCGAAACTCGAAATATGAGTACTCACAGAGCCTTAGATAATAATAAAATAAGTTTATTGGATATAACCTCGTATTGCTCACACTTTTTAATGGGTCGCTGTGTTTTGGCTCTGTTTAGTCGCACCTTGCTTCTCTCTTGAAGACTGCAGAGGATCTAAGGATCAAAGGACTGGCCGAAGTGTCGTGGAGATCTGACAACAATACTTCTAGCCCACCGGATGATATAGAACACACAGAAGGCATAAAGAACAACTCTGATGTTGAACCACCATACAAGAAGAGGAAGAGCCATCAAATGGACATGGGTGCGGAAAACTTTAGCCCCCAAGTGGCTAGTATATCTGGTGCCGGTGGACAGGAGGAGGTGTTTATTGTAAGTGGCCATCTTAAATATTCATGATTAGATTATGTTATGTGTTTTTGATATGCTTTTACTCAAGATTATCAATCTTTTGAGGGTGCCGCTTACATAATTCTCTTGAGGGTGCTGCCTACTTGAAGGCAAATAACCTCATACTGCAGTATTTCTTATAGGAATGGCAGTTATAAAGCTTAAAAAACATTATAACAATCAATTCATCTAGGATATAATTCTGTTGTGACTGTTAAAAAAAGTGTTCAAGAAAGGCTAGATCTTTGTTTTAGCCATTAACTTTGACCTGTGACATTTTAAGTGAAATGTAGTTGAAAATGAGCTAATTTCACCTTTTCAATACCATTTTAGTAACTATAGAACCTAAAATCTGAGTTTATTTTGGAATATATCACTAGGTTAAATGGTGGATTTAATAAGGAGGGGTAGTCAGAGCACAATCATCTGTGCTATACTGAAGAAGACATTTAGATAAAACATTAATACAAAAGCTTTCATTGTCACAAGCAGCTTGTTCGCATGCAAAGAGAAAACTGTTGTTCTTGGTTGGACTACTTTCTCTTGACCCCTTCTAGAAAGAAGTATTCTGATCATCAAAAAATTGAATTCAAGATTTTGATTGATATTAACATTTTATAACCCTCTAAAACCATAAAAGTTGTTTATGCGATGCAATCTGTATCTTGGCCTAGAGTCAAAACCATTTTACCGATCAAGCTAAAATTATAGATTTTTTAAAGTCCCCAAAGGAGTTTTTGGAACTAGATAATATTATATAACCCTAAAATTAAGGGCAGTCCATCTAAAATAGAATACATTTATGTTTTCAAATTTGGTGCTAACAATTTTGATTAAATTCATATCTAGGAACTGTTTAACATTACAAACCAAATGCTGCATCTCATTTTTCCATAAAAATTACTTGAAGGGTACTTTGCTAAATCATGGTTTAAAATAGGAGGGATAGCCAGCACACTTACCTTGGTGATACTGGAGTAGAAATTATTTAGATATAACACTAAAAAACATAAACACATTGTTAAGTACAAGCTTTCACTGTCACAGACAGCTTCATCAGGTCAGGAGAGTAGCGAGTTACTCTCCTGACCTGATGAAGCTGTCTGTGACAGTGAAAGCTTGTACTTAACAATGTGTTTATGTTTTTTAGTGTTATATCTAAATAATTTCTACTCCAGTATCACCAAGGTAAGTGTGCTGGCTATCCCTCCTATTTTAAACCTTGAAGGGTACTTTATAAGAGCAGACATCCCCAATTTTTATCATATATCCCCACAATACTTTGAGATATGAAATAACTTAACTTTGTAAAGTTGTAGGGCTATTAAAAATAAAAAACTTTTATCTAATACACACTCTATTTGTAAATCAATTTTCTGACAGGGCTTTGGAGTCAGTACACCAAGCCTTTGACTCAAACTCCTATTGTTTTATACTGTCCAACTCCAACGCTTTCATAACTTGCTTAGGTATTAATTAAAGTGGCGCTACCACTTCTTTAGTTTTACATGACAGCTAGCAGATACAATCAGTAATGCCAACATTGTCTGAAAGTAACTTTTGTCAACATATTTGGAAATAATTATTACTTGCTAAGTATTACTATTATTATCACTAAAAATATTATCAATCACTTTTAACAATATTTCCAAAGATTACAGTTTTTCTTTTTTTCATAATCAAATTT
>CABEEJ010002769.1:51596-65059 GCA_901482245.1 Timema douglasi
GGGGGATAAAAATGATACTTTTTACCCTCTTCTATCTTTTGGGGGGTAAAAGTTACATTCATTTCTGCGCCACTGTTGCCCGGAATCTTCACCATTTTCCCTCTCCTGCAGGACTATTTTGACCATACAGGTACTCCCCTCCTAACTTCTCGACATTAATGGTGTTTATATTGGCCAATTTAGTTAGACAAGTGGTTTTTTTTTATTTAATACTTTACAAGTGAGATTTTTATTTGTTTTTGAATCATAGATGTTCATTGAAGGCTTTAATTTTGTTTATAAAAGTGATTTGGAAGTGTTAGGCTAGGGCTGAAAAATAAATTAAACCATATGTAATTTAATTTATTTAAACATTAAAAGGATTGAAAACCACTGGCCGAAGACATAAAGCTTGTGTTGGACAATATGTCCGTGGCATTCCCATCTCATTCTAGCCATAATGTGGGGATATTTTCTCTTTAGGTACGTTTAGATTAATTTGTGAATATCTTTGGTGTGGAACACATCAATTAGAAACTAAATCACCTCATTCATGTCTCCTTTCCAAATAAATCTCAGCTCTTGGTGTTTTTTTTGCACACCTCTGTAGCATGACAATGCTGCTGCGTCTCCTGAAAGGAACAAGGAGAGCTGGGATGAGCCTGAACCCGAGGTGGTACCGTGCGATGCATCTGCGGAAGTGAGGGCACCCACTGTCACCAACATACTACAGCAACCGACTCTACAACAGGCGGCCCAGTCAGCAGTGAGTACACTGTGGCTTGCGGAAAGATTTTAATAATTACATTGTTTTCAAAACTGTGTTATTTGTTTAGTAAAAAAAATTCAAAAAATGCAATTGTTTAAACTTCAAAGAATTTTTTTTAACATATTTATGTTAAAAAATAAAATTGAAAGTTGTACTAAAAAGGTTAACATTTGGAAGAAGAGAATGGAAAATGGTTCTTTATAGGGCTCTTCGAGTACTCGTATATAGAGCTTGAGATTGAGATAAAAAAAAATTGTAGACTTGTCATTTTCGAGCTTCGACTTGGTGTACTTAATAATCAATTTTTAAAACGCAAGTGTAAGCTCAGGATATTTTATTGAGATAGTATCAGCATTTTCACTTATAAATCATTTGGTTACTTAACAAATTGTTAAAAATGAATATCAATTTTCAAATTATTAACATGATAGAGCTTTTAAACCACTTTCGACCTGTAAATGTATTCAATATTGTCTTCCATTTTGAATTATACTTATGAATGGAAATGAAACAGAAGATGGGATCATGCACGATTACATTAAGGAATAATAAACAAAATACCGAAACACTTCAAATCTCTAATTGTTTATATTTCTTATGTTTTCTTATACAGTAAATTAATTTATTGAGGCATATTAGCTTATTTAAACATAAATTGTATTAACTTTTAATCAAAACAATGTAGAAATTCTTAACAATAATGTAAAAGTGAAAGTGCTGGAAGCCACGGATAGTTAGGTTAGGCCTAGATACAAACAAACGCGCTTCTCTATTTTCTTTCTACACTTTTACACTTTCCACTTCTTCAAACTTGGCACATTGTTTTGAATTTACTTATTTTTCATATGAAAAGACATTAATCAAAAAGTAATATTTCCAAAAATTCAAACTAATGTGCAACTCTGGAAGTCTTAAAGAATCAGAAAGTGTAAGAGTTTAAGAAGACATGAATAGAGAAGTGTCTTTGTTCCTATATAGGCCTAACCTATCATTTCAGGTTGGCTTCCTTCACTATCAATGACTTTACATCATTCTACAGTGTTTCTACACTGTCTTGTTATACATTTCCAAGCCATCATGGAATTATTCATTTTACTAACTTTGTTTTATAATTGTTAGTGTAATTTTAATGTCCTTAAAGACATAAGTGTTGAAACCATTTTAGTTATGTTTTTATTAGATTTTTATTTGAGTGTATTCTTATTTTTAAATTGTGTGTTTATTAGGGTAATTTCTAATTTAAAAACTAATATTTCCGTTATTTAACTCTTTTTTTTCCAAAAGTATTTTCTGTTTATAAAAATGAGTGTCATTCATATTTTAAGACCATGTGTTTTAATACGTTTTAACATTTTAAAATTATGAATATACTCGAACTCGGGAGCTTTTAGAAATACTAGATTCGAATGAAAAAACCCAAGCTTGGAGACCCCTAGTTCTTTAGAAAATTTTACATCCACAGATAATTTTATAATTGAAAATAACCTTTCCAAAGATTTCATGGATCATCTGAAGTGCCTGAAGACACAGTTTCAGAATTACTTTCCTTCAAATTTTGATTGAAAAAACTAGGTTGGGTTCATATCCAATTAAAATCAAAAACGTCATTCACCTGCCATTAAAAGTTCAAGGAGAATTTGCCGAGTAATCAAGCGACACATATTTAAAACTTGAGTTTCCTAAAAAAAAAAATTTAAATGAATTTTGGCTTGGGATTAGGACAGAGTTTCCAATAATTTCTGACATGGAGCTAAGCATTCTTCTGCCATTTTGTACTAGGTATTTATGCGAAGCGATATTCTCAGTATTGACGGTTATAAAATCAAATTATTGATCAAATTTTTAAATTTTTAAGATGTTCTATGTCCTTCAGTATCAAATGTTCATCCAAGATTTAATTCCTTATGTAAAAACTAAAAATAAACAAGCACATCCATCTCATTAGTATGCAAATTTGCTTTCATCTTTAATAAATGGTAAAATAATACGTCTACCAAATAATGGTTTTAGAATACATTTCTCTATGATTTATTATCAGTAAATGTTTGATTTGTGTACGTATTTTATAAACCTATACACTTGGGGTTACATAAAAATTTCTTGGATGAAAACGGGTCACAAGAGGAAAAGGTGTAAGAAGCCCTGTTTTACAGGACACTTAACTCCCATGGGTGGGCATGCATACATAGGTGTCATTCTTACCTTGTCTCGTTGGTCGTATTTTGAATTTTGTTCCTGATCCTGGTGTACTGAATTTTTTTTTTTTTTACTAAATAGTTTCCCACTCTCACGCGCGAACAAGGTTGAGGGTAAATTAAAGTAATCCTGGGGAAATTTGGGGCAGGGAAAAGTCCAACAAATTTGTTGTCATGGTTCTGATAGCTATGGTAGTTTCATTTGTATGAAAAACAAAGGCAGATGACACTCAACACCCGACACTATCAGTATGTGCCATAGTGGGGCAGTGCCGGTGTAAGCACAAAATGTTGCGGTGTTTAGGGGCTAAGATAATGTGTCAAAGATCTAGGTAAGAAGTCAGAGGTTGAGATAAGGTGCAAAGGATCAATCTAATAATTCAATCTGGCTAAAGGCGTGATTGAGGGATGAGTCATCAGTCACCTACCCTACCGCGGGTGTTTGGTAGCTAAGGAGGGCAGGCGGGGGAGGGTAAGGAAGGGTGAGCAATGTTTTATTTTAGTTTGAATTAAGTCACCTGTTATATCACAGCCTAGTTACACAGTGATGTGTGAACAGTTTATTTAAACTCGTGACATGCCTATTGTAATAATTGTGTAGCCATGAAATTGTTGTTTTTAGGGGACCTATTAACGTTTGTACAGTGTACAATAGATAAATGTTTATAAAAAACTAGAAGGTTTAGTGAAACAAATGTTTATTATGTCAACTTTTGAGAGCAAACGAGACATAAACTGTGCTTATTGTGAATGGCGTGGCAGACGTGATAAATTCTGCTATCACATATATAATAAACATCCCCAAGAAAAACCTAGGCGTAAGGATCAAAGGAGTATTGCAAGTTTTGTAAAACATAAATTATGTGTTCAGGATAAACTCATAGTCGTAAATAGCGATAGTATTTCCCATAGTGTGGTTGATAGTGATAAACCTTGCAGTAGTGGCGAGTCTTCGAAAAAATGAAAAGTCTAAAAAAAATCAACAATTAAACCAAGGCCTTTCGGAATTTCACTCTTTTGCCTCTTACTCTCAAGATGTAAAATTAAATGTTGGTACAGGTAAGGCTACTGGTCTCAATGAACAAAAGGTAGGTAGGCCTACTATAAAAATAACTATCATTAAAAATGTATTTTAATTAGAATTTTCCAAACTATGTATGTAGGTAATAATCCTTATTCCCTTCCGCCTCTTTAAAATATTATATGTTTATTTTGAGTTCTATGGTTTTTGGGGAAATCTTATATGAAAATGTTATGTTCTGGGGAAATATTGGATCTCTGAACATATTCTGCACCCCTGTCCTGGTACCTTATTCTCCCTACACATATCACTTTCAGCACCCTTTATAACCAGTTTACAACACAATATGACATCCACAGCAAAATAAAAGGAATATGAATAACACTTTACTAATTACGGGTCCCATACACTATAGCAAAAAATGTCATTAGGTTATTAGAACTCTGAAGGAGAAACTTGGACACAGACAATGTATACACCAGACACTTGGCTTTACGGAAGAATCTCTGCGCTCCATGAGCCAGGTTCAATCCTTAAGCTCTGGAGAGTTCCAGTTGCAGTCCTCAGCGATAACAACACTTCCCAGTGAAATAACTCACTTTCAAACTGTTATTTGTAGAGAAGTGGGGGTTTGAACACAATACTTCACGTACCAGAAATTCTGCCAACTCACCCCCTTAACTCCTTTCAGTGTGAACAAACTTTTTAGACAAGAAACTAATTGACAATATTTGAAGATTCTTTTACAACTAGTCAATTTGCAAATATTCGCTTGAACAAAAAAGGACCACTATATTATAAATTCTTCTTTGTAATTTTCAGTCTTCTCAAGTAAAACTACCTTTAAAAAAAATCTGTTTTTATAATTGCCTACTTGATAGCGATGTTGACACTTGGGACTGCACTTAGCAATCCTCATGTGGAATGACTCAAACTCTCACAATGAGTGCAGCCATTTAAACCTGGATGCTGTGGGTCTGGTGTGCGTCTAACTTGTTTGTGAACTAAAGGGGAAAATATCATGCTGATGTGGGAAAACTCAAGATCATAATTTTAAATAAAGTGGATTCAACCTACATGTACAGTTAACAAAACTGCTACTAGACAAAGATGTAAATTAGGCTGCCTCTTAAAGAAAGAAAATAGGTCATTGACTTCCAATCACTGGACTGAATTTAGACTCCTCCTCCATTATATAATTGTGTGTGTGTTTTAATGGGAGTGACTCAATCAATTGCAGCTACTTTTATAGTATATCTAATTATCTAATTTATTCTATCTTTCCCTCAGGAGAACATGAACGATATCGGGGAAAGTGACAAGGTCACTCCAATTGTTTCTGAAGGTAATACTTTTTGAAACTTTTAATATACCATTAAATAAATATTTGATAATTGTAGAAAATAAAGCGCAAATAAAAGTAAAAAAATACCAACACATATTTATAGTTTGGCTTAGGAGTGAAAGCTAGTACACTTACCTTAGTAATACTGGAGTAGAAATTGTTTAAATAAAACACCACAAAAAACATGGACACATTTTTAAGAACAAGCTTTCACTGTCACATACAGCTTCTTCAGGTCAGGAGAGTTGACTCATGTTCTGTTCACATATTTACAAACACTTCAATATTTTGATACCACATAACATTCTAATCATTAGGTAGTAGACTCAATTTTTTTCACACCATATGCTAGGCTTCAGACAAGCCAGTTTTAAGTATAACAGTTGGATTATATGAAATTGTGCACTGAGTTAAATTAGGGGTTACATTTGGAGGGATAGCCAGCACACCTACCTTAGGGAGGAAATATTTCATATAAAACATTAATACACACGTATCAATTTAGGAAATTAAGTTTTTAATCTGTGCGCATGCTTACATCAACAATTTTCAACCCAACATGATTCAGTTAAGTGTGCTGATTATCATCATAAACTGTTTCCAGCCTGTAGCCAGGTCTCTTTAGTAAAATGCCTTCATCTCCCACTTGCACCTCCCATCTTCTCCTTGTGGTAATTTATATTGTCATTATGTGTCCATACCATCTCACCCTTGCTTCCTCTACTATATCAACTACCCCCTGTAGCCCAATCAATGCCTGGATATCTTCATTTCAACCCAATTTCTCCTGGTTACACCTATTATTCTCCTCACAAACTTCATTTCCATGATCTCTACCTTCCTGGTTTCTCTCACATCCAATGTACATGTTTCCGCTGTATAGATAACTATGTGCACAAACCATGCCCCATACAGCACTTTCTTACAGTCCTGGCTATCCTGACTTCACTAAACCAAACGTTATTATCTAAAATCTTTTTTGACTATTAGGTATTAGTCCACGCATAGCGGAACAGTATCGAGATGTGATAAAACTGAACGATTACTTGACAACTGGCCGACGCCCCCAATTCTGGGAGGAACCCTTTACCAAACGAGTCATGGAGGCAATCAAAGGCAAGGAACTGGAAATGAAAACCGGAGCAGAGCTTCTTGGTGTTTCTTATGGTACACTCTATGGTCGGTACAGAGACGCTTATGGCTGCTTGAAGCATCCGTACAGGTGAGTAGATTCTACTGTGGTTTATTAAAATCTATATGATAAAGCAGAAATACTTAAAATGGCATAGATAGGTAAGGATATTATTATTATTATTATTATTATTATTATTATTATTATTACTATTATTACTAAGGATATTTAGGCTTTTTTGTAGGGCTGGGTTGAATCCACTGTCTTAGGAATATAAATCTCGAATCTAAATCCAAATCTGAATCTTGGAAAAAATTATGCCACATTACCAACTGAGCTAAGGTGTTGAACTGTTTTGTGCAAATAGGGGCTATTATTTTACGATATGTTAGATATTGATGGTTTAGTTTTGTTAGTGGTGGATGTTTATTGAAAGCTTAAATAGGGGTTGGGAAAATCAACTGTACACTCTCTTCACCCAGAAAGGCATCAATCTTTCCCTGATGAATTACACTATGTCTCTATCTTATAAGTTATGCCATAGTGGACATTTCCAAGGTACTCTTACTCTCTTTCAGGATAGATGAAGTATACACAAAAGCAAAATAATAAATACATTAAGTGGGGCAAACAGTATAGTATTCACTTTTAACATTTCAAACTTACACTGCTCCACTGCACAATAGTAGTGTAAAGTGTGAATTGTATTCTGCTTCTCATTGGAAAATCGATAATCTCAGGTTTGCCACTCACCTAGAAAACCAGGTGGGTGTGTGTGCGTGGGTGAGGACATATGCAAAAATTTAATATATGGGAATAAGCCTTAAAAGTAGGTGGTTTATACAAGGGAAAGATGACTGAATAACTAAACACTCCATTTCGAACACATTGGTTTGAGTTGTGACCACATATATTTCCCTGTCAATCTCAAATCATATTGACTTAAATACCACTTACATGGCTTGTGTGCGTGCACATTATTATCATATATATGTGTATAGTGGCAACCCTGATTGCATTTGCCATATGTGTGCACATTTTTATCACATAATATATGTGTATAATTGTGTGTGTGTGTGTGCATGTACATCAACACATAATATCTTAGTCTTATAATTTATTATTGTTTAAACAAAATTTTAAATGTCATCATCACTCTTGTCATATTTCACTCCGATTTTAAAGGGGCGGTTTAAATATTCTCAAGGAAAGCTGTTAATTCCTTAGCTCAGTCAGTAACATGTCTACCTGTACCTACTGAGTTAATGGTACCAGGCTCGATTCCTGTCATGGCTAAATAACGTATCGTTATTGAAATTGGGATGTATTAGTAGCTCGGAGTCTAGGTGTTCCAGGGTCTCTTCTAAGTGAGTTAGTTTGTAAGCTGTGTGCTGATATAATCAGTTGATTCAGAAAGTACATGTTAAATATCTCCATAAATGTGCTAAATAAGAGTTTACGAAGTACACATTTTCAATTTGAAGTAATCTCTAATCAAATATATGAAATATTCTCAAAGTTTGAATATTTTTTGTTAGTTGTTTTATGCTTGAAAAATGTTTTATTATGGGTAATTGTATAACTTTATACACTAAAATCACTTGTATAATATTTTATTGCATAGTGTTGTTGTAATATTAATTGGGTTTTATTATGATAAATCAAGTCACTATAACAGCTTATAATTCATTTACCTTCTATTTGGAAGAAGTTACAGGAAATACATATAAAAGGGACGATCACGATATGGCTTTTACAATGAAAAGAATAGCACAGTTCATACTTTACATTGCTGCCACTGGACAAAGAGTTAATGGCTGCCTCCTGAAGAAAATCGATTGTTCATTGTAAAAGCCATATTGTATTCTTTCCTTTTATATGTTTCTATACACCTTTCCTATAACTTCTTCCAAATATAATACAAATACCTCAATGCAAAAATAGGTTTTCCTTAAGGAGATATAATTCAATTACTTTAGATTTTGTCCCTATGAATATTGATTTTTAATGTAAATAACAGCTCATATTAGCATTAATTGTACATAAATTGAGTTTTGGCTCTAATAATTTTATTGGCGAAACTTTTTAATATTCGTCAAAGCTAAAAAAAATATTTGAAGTATAGTCGAAGCTGATATTTGTTTCCAAGCTTTGTTCACTCATAGTAATTTAGTCATCTCTTGGATTATATTGGTGCTAAGTATGTAACGAATGTACAGATTCTTCCAACTAGACAGGCTAACAAAAGTGAGAAGTTTCACAGAAGATATATATATAAAAAAAAAGTTATAATCCAATTTTATAATAAATTGTTGAGATGGACCATTTTAATATTAGATTCCTTAAGGATACCTGAGACTAGATGATTCAAAATAATTTCAGATTTTAGATAAAAAAATACATATTTATTTATTCATTTTTCAAATTTTGAATATGACTTATTTGCTGAGATAAAGAGATAGTTATTTCAGATTGAAACTTGGTGGGGTATTTGGTTATATATTGGTGAGGATATTACCAGCAAACTCGAAATTTTTAATTTCAAGCTCCTGATCAACTGTTTCCTCTTTCACCGAGGTGTAATCCAAACTTTTCATATGGAATGACTAGACGGGAATGTGTCTGACTAAGTGGTGCCATATGTCGCTCCACTCTGTTAAATGCACTCCAACCAGGCGCATTGGTAAAAATATACAATATGTCAAAATCAAATTCTCTAAAATGTTGAATAGCATGAGCTATGACTTTTATGTACCTCAGGTTTTCATCTGGTATCCCATCTACAGATAGCATGATGATAGGTTTAAAATTATCATCAGAATTCTTCATGATGCTTGCAAATGTGTCTATGTGGAACATTGTTTCTAAATCCTTAGCGTGGGTGCTTGCCGTAGATGAAGAATGTTTCCCACTTCTAATCGTGATGTAAGTGGGACCAAATTACGAGACGGCAGCAGGATGACCCATGAAGTCACTTTTTATGTTTATTCCTGCATAAACTGAGGGAACTAGTTTGTAACCTTGAGCGATCACCCACTCATGATCTGGAAGTGACACACGGTATTCCAAGTGCATCAGGAAAGGCGACTGTTTTTTGACTGCAGTAATACCTATTGAAATCCTAGCTTTGTCATCTTGATATATAAATGCAACCTCTTCTGGACCCAGAATGGAAACTAGAGATTCAAGGCTTCTAATTGAAGCAGTGCAGAACAATTGATCCTTTTGCCCCTTATGCAGATCAGACTTTGCTCGACAGAGTTTCACGAGGAGTGTAACTATGTGTCTTCGGGCCTCTAAAGAGTTTGAACTTTGAGGTAATATCCGCATATTTGTCGCGCTTCTTGATATTTCAAAGCCCATTGGATTAAGTTGCTCCTGAAGCTGACTTGAAGTTCTGCAAGAACAAACAGATTCCTCCCGACGTCTATCGTGGGCTGCTGCCCCAAACATAGCAATATCAGCAATCGCTTTTAGAAGTTCACTCTGTTTCTCCTCCAAACATGGTTTGCCGCCTTCTTCAGAGTGCCGTTGGAGTTCCTCTGTGGATGTCGAGATATTTTTCACACATGCCCAATATAGTTTCTTTCATCTTGTCACTTCCCCCCACCGTTCTGTTCTTCTTCGAACTTTGAATAGTTTTCAATTTCTAAATCCTTACACATCTGACGAATCTGTTTGTCAATGAATTCAGTAGTAAGACCTATATCTCATGCCTCTGTTAACACATTCAGCTGCTTCTCATAGGCACTGTTCTTGAGAGCAACAGATTTCTGCACAGGCTTTCCGTATTGGTGCTTCGGTTCCTTGGTAACTTTGCTACTCTACATGGTATTCTCAACCAGCACTTTATTACTTGTCTCATTGTGCATAGATGAACCTAAGTGAACAAATACAACTCTTAAAGTCGCGATCACAAAAACAATGAAAGCCGGTAATAAAATAAATAAGTTACATTAAACAAGAACTCTATTTGACCATTTCTTACCTGCAGCTCTATTAAACTTGACGTCAAGCTCAGATTCCTCAGTTTTATCAGGCAAAACCTCTACCATATTTTTGTCATGGGTGTCAGGTTTTTGATCTGCGTAAGAGCAAGACGGCACTACTATGTGCTGACTTGGATGGCCCTTTTCTGTAGTGGTGCTACATGATGTTAAAGTGCCAACATCCAATGCTTGACGCTTGGGGAGTACATCTTTCTTAATATATGAACGTTTTTATAATGATATATTATCATAATTTAAAAAATTATATTTTGGATTTGTATACAATTTTACTTTTATTAATTTTATTTATCAATACCCAGACTCATCTTTTGTTTCACCACCGATTCTGTATCCTGGTTACTCTAGAAAAGGACTAGACGGCTGATGAAGTGGAGATCGGGGTTTGATTACCAGTTGGGTGTACTCATAGTAGCTTGTCCTAAGTAGTATTATACTCTTCCTCTATGCAAATGAGCGTAGATTACCTCTAAGATTCTACCATCCTCCTTCCTGCTCCATTAGATAAAATTAATAAGCAATAAATAAAATTCGACTACACCACCTCACAAAATGCATACAAAAAACACTAAATAAAATTTGACTACACCACTTTACAAAATGCATACAAATAGCAACCAAAAACATCTTGTATAGTAGTTATGATTATTTTAAATCAGGGGAAAGAAGTATCTTTTAAGGTGTATCAATTCTAGAGAACATGAAAGGGCTTTAAACAGAGGAAAGTTTCAAGGGGTTTCGAACATAGAAAATATTTAAAGGGTAACAAACCTAGGGAGCATGTAAGGAGTTTCATACCTAAGTAAATTTAAGAGGTTTATAACCTAGATAATCTGTAAAGGGGCATAGACCTAAAATATTTCAAGTGTTTAAAACCTATAGAATATTTAAGGGGTTTCACACAAAAGAATATTTGATTTAGTGATATTAATAGTGATTTGTTGGTAAGGAGAGAGAACCACCTTAAATATATTTAATTTACTTAAAATGTTGTAAGTTTATTTCATGTTAAATAGTCACTAAAAATAAATGGTATTAGTATAATATGCTACAATTTACTGATGTAATAAAGTCAAAAAAGAATGATAAATTTATAATAAATAAATTAAGGTTTAATTTTTTTTATTTAGCACCACGTCTTACTACCCGTTCAGGTTATATACCGCTTAAGTACTAATTACGTTAATGGATTAGGAATTGGGAAGGTTGAATTTAGATGAAGTGAACACATATTTGTGTGGAGGGAACGTGGAAAACTATTTAGGAAAAATGACCCTCAGTTCAGCCGACCGATATTTGAACCTCGATCTCCTCGTCCTCGGCTGTCGAGCTCAACACAAAACTAGTGTGTTAGATAACTAAGCCACTGAGGCGGTTAATTAAGAATTATGTGGTCATAATTAGATAATTAGATTTTCATAAATAACTATATCTTTGCAAGCTATTGGTTGATTTAAACTTTAATTTATCGATATAACTACAAGTATTACCACATTAGTTTAAAAACAATATATATTTTTAATCTAGAACTAATCTAAAGTGTAATTTTTATAATTTCCCGTTCCCGTCCTAATCTCGATATTTTGACTATTTCCCGTCTCGATGTAAAATGTCATTCCCTTCCATCCATAGCATATGCACGACCACCCACTCTTACCAACCTCCACTGCTATACACAGATTTATAACAAGGGAGATGGTAAAAGCATAAATACACTTACCTTATGAAAATAATTAAGGATATTTGAAGCTTTCCTTTTCATAACATGCTGCTAGTACAAAGAAATTACACTCTTGATGGACTCCTCAAACTGGCCTTGAGATAAATGTTGTACTTTATCGGTGACCTGGCGGTCTAGGGGTAAGGTGTCAGACTTCTGTGCTGGCGGTCCCGGCAAAGATTGATCTGATTACCAACCCCTTCCTTCACCTCTGACAAGACATCTTGTGAATGTGAGGAATGCCAGGCCTCCACCGTGGTTCGGATTCCACGTTAAACTGTAGGTCCTTCATTTCATCTCACAATCACCCTACCATTACACATTAGCGTAAGTGCGTATAACCTGAACGGGCAGTAAGACGCAGTGCTAATAATAATAATAATAATAATAATGTACTTTATCTTCGTTCCATTTCTTTACAACATCCTTTTGAGCATCTTTCGCAGTTTTTTTTCTGGATACCTCTTTTTATAAGCATTAAATAAAGCAGTTAGCAAGTCTCTTTTCGAAGACGTTTTTGTACAAACGTTGTTGGAGTCTAAATTACATTAAAACTCAACTATACATATAAATTAAGCCCGCTGCAACAAACAGCTACTACCCTTCTAAAAGCACATGAGCATGTCAGTGAATTGGACAAGTCTAAACAAGTGCCGTGCATATGAAAATAGTGTTTTCGAATGTGCTTGGCGTTTGTGGTCTCGGTCAGATAACACTACCTAAGCGCATTTAAAATATCAATAGACAAAGCTTGCATTTTTAATAGTGTATAAATCGAACGGGTAGTAAAACGTGTTGCTAAATAATAATAATAATAATAATAATGCATTTTTAATCTCTTGTATAATCAAAAGTTATCTATAAGTATGTTTATTAAAGGTGAAAATATGATCAATTATATTATTTTTGAACATTAGAATTTGAGTATAGTAACTGTGTTATGTAACACTTTAATGTAGCCCACCCTCCCCCCATGTAACACTATGTAGACATTGGGGCTATACCCCCCTCCCCCAAAGTGTTTGTGGTTTATGGATGACCCCCTTAACACCATTAACAGGTCCCTTCCATATTTATATCTTTCCTTCATCATTTATCTAATTGCAAATATTAAATCTATCTTTGACCTATTTTCGCTGAACCCATTATATTGTCATTTCACTTTCTTTTCCTCGCACTTCCTTACAAAATATGATCTTACATATTTCACATTGACACATCAGTGTTCTTTCCCCTATAATTTCCTATCTTTCCGATCCTCTTTCTTAACCCTTTTACACTCAAGACAATACTCA
>CABEEJ010002769.1:71626-84509 GCA_901482245.1 Timema douglasi
CCCCCCCCCTCTATCCGCCCAAAAGAAAAACTACCATTACTAAGCTTGGCCTGGAGAGTATTCTGCAGACCCCACATGTTTATCTTATGACCCTTGTGTTTAAGTAAAAATGAGTAAACTTGGAGGAAAAACCTCTTTTAAAGATGATTGGTTGGACAGTACAGTGTTTAAAGATCGGCTGTGGTTACAAAAAGGGGATTGTGATAAAAGTAAAGGCCATTTTTCTTTGTGTAAAACTAACTTTTATATAATTAACATGGGAATATCTTCAATCGGATTTCATTTCAAGGGAAAGAAGCATGTTGACAGTGAGAAAGCTGCTAGTGGGAACAAAAAAATATTGGCCTTGGTCCCTACGTCCAAAAATGCAGTGTCATCTGTAGGCCTACATGAAGATGTACATTTTAGTGCTAGTGACCATTAAGTAAGTTTTGAAACCTGAAATATTGTGGGCTATTAATCAAGTAATGATACATTNATTCTTCTGCTTGTAGTGATCTTTTAAAAGTAATGTTGTTTTTTTTCGATAGTGATATTGCCCAGAAATTTCAAAAGCATAGAGATACACTTGAATATGTCATTGTGTATGGACTAGGTCCTATTTTCAAAAGCGAGCTTGCAATTAGGTTAAGCAACGCTCATTTTATTGTATTCCATTTGATGAGAGCATAAACACTGTGGCTCAGAAGACCCAAATGGATGTTGTTCACTTCTGTAGTGAAAATTAAATTTATACAAGATATTTAACATCTTGTTTTTTAGGTCATGCAACAGCTCAAGATGTATTAATGAACCTTATATCTGTACTAAAAAAGATGGCTTGATCTTAAAAAAATGCTTCAAGCTTCCATGGATGGACCCAATGTAAGCCTCAAATTTTTAAATGATCTCAAAAGTTCACCACAAGATCCTGAGTTACTGGAATTTGGAACATGATCTTTACACATTGTTCATGGTGCTTACAAAACAGCACATGCAAACTCTAGTTGGACTATTAACTAGTTTTTGCGCTCACTATATTATTTATTTAAATATTTTCCAACAAGACATGCAGACTATCAAAGAATAAACCATCGCATTTCCCGATGAAGTTTTCTATTAGATGGGCCGAAAACTCAAGGTGGTTAGAGAGAGCAATGTCAATGCTGCCGTATTTAAAACGGTGTTTTTATTTTAATAAGCATTCTCCAAATCTGATAATTTTCAAACATTGAGCAATTTTGTGAAGGATGAACTTCTGACATCAAAGTTGGGATTCATGCTGTCAGTCACACTTGAGTTGGATCATTTTCTCACCGAATACCTGAGCAATCAACCTATATTGCCATTATGTTTGCAGATCTAAATAAACTACTTGAACACTTGATGAACAGAATTGTAAAATGTGATGTAATGAATTAAGCAAATACTTGCAAAAAATTGCTAGCCGTTGATTTAAAGAAACAATCCAACATGAAATCACTCCCTACTGTAGATATTGGGTTCGCAGAATCAGCAGCTTTGAAAAGAATTAAATACATCAAGATACTTCAGTTCAGAGGAGATTGTCAAAAATTCCTAATAGATCTCTGCAACAAACTTTTACATAAATGTCTTCTCTCCTACAAAATTGTCAAGGGTGCTAGTTGTCTCTCTCCCGCAGTCATACTCAATCCATCTGTTAGGACCTGTAGGATAACTTCTGCGTTAGAAGTCCTACTAGACAAGAAACGACTATATAGCGTTCAAGCTGATTTATAAAAAGATACTACTTGGACTATGTATCAAATCAAGAAGTTATTGACTACCTTAAACAATTCACTTCAAGTGGTGACCAGCTTGATAAGTTCTTCATGAATATTTTTTCTCGAGTAAATGCATCCCAGGAACTACAATATTTCACTTTAAAAAAAATCTTGTTCTCTTCCATAGCAATGCAGCCGTTGAGCAAAGTTTTTCTGTGAATAAAGAATGTCTGATTGAAAACATACATGAGGACAGCCTTATTGCTCAACTTGTAACTTATGAGGCAGTCACTGCAGCCGTGGGACTTCAAAATATGACAATTTCAACAAAGATGATCCATGCTGTGCGGAATGCATCAGGAATAAGGAAAGAATTGCTTAAAAAGAAGAAAAAGATTGAAGTAGACTTAAGTTAAAAAAGAAAAACAGCATTTGAAGAAATAATAAAATTAGAAGTGAAAAGAAGAACAGTTTTGCAGAAAGCAAAGGAAGAGGCATAAGTGTTAGAACTTGAAATGCAAAAACTGAAAAAAGTTTTATGGTTGAATGAATTTTAACTTTTGTCTACATTCTAAAGAGAATTTGTTTTTGGGTTTTGTCATCTTCATTTTTAATAATATAAGGTAACTGCAATTATCTTTATTTCCAAGTAATTTTTATCAACATATTTGTTGGTTATTTTTCATTGAAGATTCTGTATCTTTATTACTATATATTTATTAAACAAATTCATAATTAAAAATATAACTTGTGAAACGTATCGACTGTTAAGGGGTGGTGGGATAATACTTAGTTTTTGTGGTAGAGTTAACTCCCTCGCTGTAATCATTCTTTGAAGTTGCTCCACCAAGGCTGATTACTTGTGCCTCTAAAGTTCTATGAATGAGTTGAAATTACCTACCAATTTTGCCAGGAGAGGTATTTTCACATCCCTGCCGATGGATGTTGAGCTATGATTTTTTCTCACTAAAGAAAAAACCTTCAGCCTCTGTTGGGTTCAAACCCACAAACATCGGGTCCTTAGGCGAGCACTTTACCCCAAGACCATCGAGGTTGACAGTGGCATAGGGCATTCAAAAATGTAATGTGTGTGGGCATGTGCGTGCACGAGGATTTTTTCCTTCACTTCTGATTTCGTTATATTAAATGGTAAATTAATGATCTGAGGTTTGGTTGTCAGGTTTTTCCTATCATTATTTTTGTTTTAACGACATGAAACTATTTAACTATTTTAATACCTTTAAAGAAACCTCAAACTTAGTACCTACTTAAAAAAATTATTATGATTTGAGTTTTGAATCCATGAATATTCCTTGTAAGTTCTAGGGTCCCATCCTTAGTATATACTAGAATATATGCGTCAATACACTTGATTCTTAATGTAAAAATGTTAACTATCAAAGACCTAGGCCTACCATAACTTTCTATCATTTCATGATTTTGAAATGGGGATTGTTTTTATCTACGTACCTTTCATATATGCTGAATTTCTTTAAAAAAAAATTGTATACTGGAATTTCAAAACAAAATCAGGTAAATAGACAACCTGGTAGTATTTTTCAGATATCAACAGACATTTTAGGGAAGGTCCTCAACAATGCTAAACATAGAACAAAAGCGCATTATTTAAGTGAGAATAAGATGGCTTCAAAAAAAAATCTCACTGCCGATTAGCCAGAATATCAGAGAGATAAAAACGCTAGGACCAAAGATCGCATTAAAGTGTGGTTTTCTGCAACCTTTATTCAACAGCAGCAAAATAGAGATAATTGAAATTGTTTTTAATTTTAAAATAACTGTTTTACAATATTGTTATAATTTAAAGTATGATAACATGATTTCACTGTTTTCAATGAAGATTACATTACCTCACTTGGATTCGCAGTTTGGTTTGATCTGTATTATATACACACTATGCTATAGGGCTATATGTTGGGTGAGATGGGATCTTAAATCAATACCTTCTGGAAATATTTCATTTGTTTTTATTGAGACTGTCTATGATGAACAGATATACCAAAAAACCATTTAAGAGTCCCTTTTAACTCTTTTAATAATATATAAATACCCTGATTTTGGTTGGAAGAATAATTTAGAAAATTTAAACATATTTCTTTACATCCAACATTGATAACATTTTACTACATTATTTGTGTAATTTTGAAGGTATTGATAATATTTACATTTACATCCATTACTTTTTCCAGCTTCTGGCCTAGGTTAGTTTTTTTGTTCGATCCATATATTTTCCACTATTGGCTTGCTAGGTCTGTCGTAGCTTCATATGCCTTATAATCTCTCTTAAAACTAGGACAAGCACAACATCCAGTCCCCCATCTTCAATTTTTCAATGTGAAAGGCTAAACCCATATTTTCTTCAATGATAAATTTTCAGCTATGCCGGAAATCGACCCCGGAACACTTAGCTCAGTAGGCAAGTCACACTACCGGCTGATCTGAGTAGTGTTTCCAATTCAGCGACTTTGTCGCTAGGCCTCGCAACTTTTACGAGTCTGAAACAACTAATTTTTATTTTTAGCACCTAGTGACTAATCTGGTGACTGGCGACTGTCCTTAATTTTCTTTCAATTCCATGTTCATTATTTTAAAATTTAATGCTGAAGAATTTGGATTTTTGATTTACTGTACTACAAAAGCACATAATGTATTGCTTCAATCTACAGAAGAGCTCTAAACTATCTATTTGTCATTCACAAATCACAATGACATCGTTCTGAATCCGAGGATCACCTCGGTCCATTGATGTAGCTTAAATTCACTTTAGATTAATGTATGCATTTTTTGGTTTGGCAACATCTGAAGTCTTTTAATTTTTTGTTTAGCGACAATCTAGTGACTTCTGGTACTAATCTAACTGCACCACTTAAATGGTCATTGCAACACTGGAGTTGAGGTGTCAGACATATGTATTGATAATATCTCTTATCAGTGACCGCTGCAGATAACATGACTTGATTAATAAATATATTAAAACTATAGTAACTAATAGATATTTTGTTTTTTAGAAATGCGTCTTTATACCCATTCAGGCTATATGCTTGTGCACTAATTACACAAATGAATTAAGGATGAAGATGTTTGAATCTAAAGGAAGTGTACCAGCATTTGTTTGAAGAGAGAGAGTAGGAAACTATTTAGGAAATACCACCCTTTGTACATATGACCGCGATTGAACCATAATTTTCCCAACATCTACAGTCTAGTCTATTGCAATAGTAGCGCCTTGGACCATGCGGCCACCAGAGTGAGTTAATAGATACGGTTCTTCCTACCAATTTCTAACTATATTTTAAAATAATATTTAACTACTGAGGAGTTCAAGCATTACATATATTTATGTCTTTAAATTTCTTACTGGGACACACATGTTCCTGATTTTATGAGAAGGCAGTAGAAAAAAAATTAAAAGAAATTTTCTATTACATAAGACATGAACTCGCATACTAGCTTCAAATTTAATTAGAATCGTATTATGATTATGCCATTGTATTCAGGTATGTTTGTTTTTCTTTAATTGCTTATTGAACTGATTTTAAAAAACTTAACTCGTTTCAATTTTCACCTATTATTAGATTTTACATTTTTTGAGATTTTTAGCTATTTTACCCCCATTTTTGAGGAAACTTAAATCACCCTTAATTTCATATTTCAAATTATAGAATCCTTTTCAACAACTTATCCATGACATTCTTTTAATATTCTTTGTAGGGTTTCATTTTTTAGTGTGTGTTTTAATTCAAATATTTCCCCTTGTAAATAGAATATATATGTGTATTTAATCAGAACATTATTAAAACATAGTTAAGGTTAATTTTACTGCATAACAAACCACAAACTATAATAGGTAAAGACTGCTACCAAAACTTTATTTTCAGGTGGAAAATAAAATATATCTATACTTAATATATTTTTGTTTCAAAACCCAGAATTTAAAATTAACTGACCAAATCAGTACAAACCTGGAATAAGAGTGACCTTGCCTTTGTTTTCAACAGGAGGTCCAATTTAAAAGCAGTTTGTCAACCCTAAATCACACATAACCACAATACATTTGACTGATAGTAATAATTATTAGGGATGTGCAAGAACCATTTTTTCAATTCGAGATGAGAATATAAAAAAGTATCAAGACACTAAACGAGAAAACGTCCTTTGAAAGTACACAAATGTAAATTATGTTTATTAAAGTAAATAAATAGTTTATAGAGTTCCCTTTTAACATTTGAGCTGGCACTTGCTTTAGATTATCTTATAGTTCATTCAAACATTCGAGATATAACTCAGTGATAAATAGTTGCAATGAACATTATTTGTAATTTAATTTTGTAGTGTAACAGCTTATATTGTCAAAGTTTATATTTATAACCAAAACATTTCTTAATGAATCCGTTTGGGAAGGAAGTGGGTGTGGCCTATTTTTGGGTTATTATGCTCTTATTGGAAGTAATAAGTTCTCGGTTTGGTTTTTTAATTTCTTAGGGCCATTATTTGCTTTTTCTTAATTTCTAGAATTTTCGAGATTCGTTTTTTAACTTAAGGCATGAAATTTTTTTATTGAATTTTCGAGATATTTTCGAGTCTTGCACATCCCTAATATTTATCTCTGAATAGTTTTAAATAAGGCAGGAAAACATTTACAATGCAAAGTGATGACAAAGTGACTTTTAAAAACTAAATTACTTGCGTAGAATATGTTAAACCTACAAAGATATATGATCAAGAATATTTGTAAATTTAATTTTTTTGGAAAAGCATCCATTGTTTGTACTCTTAGTGCGATCCCAAAAGGATAACTGCTAACATACTTTATTTTTGTGTAAAACAGCACTTTTCTTGAGTGTTTTACTAAATCTGTGGTGGAGAACAACGCCCAAGCTTTTTTTTTTTTTATTAACTTTTCTATGATATTTTGGGTCAGCTGAGAAAAAACTTGGTAGCATTACTTTTAGTGAAAGGTTTATTAAAATACAAGCCAAGTTGAGTAAATGTTTAAGGGCATGGAAATGTTGCCTTTTATTTATTCAAGTTCATTCAAATATATTGTGTACAAGCAGTTATTTAAATTAACACCATGGATTTTTAATAATTCTTGATCATTATTATGTTGGTTTTTAACCAGTACAATCCTATATTCGCACCAAAAGGATTAGGCAATATTTATGACTATTTCTTATGACTGAAACTGAGTATTTTTGCCGGCCCTATTCATGAATGTAATTCCTGTCTACCTGTAAAATACACACCATACTAAATATCTTAACGGTTGTTGACCTTTCAGGTATCTGAATAGGTGTAGTTATTTATGTGTGTTAGTGTAAAACATGCTGTATGGGTTGTTTCCTTCTACAAACTTGTCTTGCTTGGTGTGCCATTAATACAGGCATGTAAAGTATCTAAGATGTGTATCTCCCAAACAGAAACAGAAAATCTGTGTGTGAAAATTTTTTATTATGTAAATTTATCAAATTAATAAGCTTAAATCAGTGTGATGATTATTGTTTTGAAATATTGATTATCTGTTAATATTTTACACAATTTCTCTAATTTTCTTACACTTAACATGATAACCTCTATACAATTATAATACTAGCTAAATTGGCCCAATAAAAAACAGGCTTCACCCATTAGATTAAAATTTAGATCACTCTAAAAGTAAAAATGAATTTTTTTAACCGTCCCAGTTTTCTTCAGCAATTTCAGTAGTTCATTTTTTTTTTTAATTCTTTAACTGAGAGTTTAAAATATGTGTAGCTACTATTTCTTGAAAGCCACCACCCCGGATAACACCCAAACTCTGTGGGTAAAACAGGTTGAACGAGATGTTGCTTACTACTATATTTTTCTGTATTCTCTAGAAAACCATTGAATTAAGACCAGTGAAACTGTTTTTTCATAGTTTGAAAAATAAAAAATAAAATGAGAAATGTATTTCACAGATAATTATTTTGCTGTTGGGAAATAAAGGATGAATAAAACTGTGCTTCAATATGTTTTGCTGGTTGAAATCTAATATTGTACCTAAAATCCTGGTCAATCAGCCATGAGATCGTTATTAAAAACTTTGCCAACTATTATTGATAGAATTATCATCAACTGTTTCCAGCCTGTGGCCGGGTCAGTCTTATAAAAATACCCCCATACTCCTCTATCATTTCACCATTGGTCCTTATTTAATAGCGCCCATTCTTCTCCTTCCACTTGCACGTATTCTGTTATACGCTCCTCCATCTCTTGGTTTTCCTTGCATTATTTTTTCTTACATACTTCATCTCCATCACTCTCATTGGTACACTCTCTTTTCCCATCCTCGTTACATGTCCAGACCATCTCAGTCTTGCGTCCTTTACCATCTCAATTATTCTTTGTACCCTTACTCTCTCCCGGATAACTTCAGTCACTATCATGTTTCTCCTCATCTCAGTTAACATGCTTTTCACAAACTCCACCTTGTCTCACATTTAATGTTCATGTTTATGCTGCATATGTGACTCGGGGTACAAGGTATTCCCTTTACAGCACTTTCTTACACTCCAGAAGAACTTTTCTTCTCCATAGCAGGTCTCTTACACACCTATACAAAAACTCTCCATACTGCCCTCTTATTAGATCCTCTCTACTGCCATCCTTCACCTCAATCTTGCTTCCAAGATATTTTACACTCTGTACCCTTCTCAGCTTTACTCCATATAACTTCATACCTTTATTAGACATTGTCCTCTTCCTGGTCATTACCATCACTTCTTGCTTCGGTGTGCTAAATTTCATTTCACATTTTCTAACCTCATTCCACTCGTGTATGTTTTCCTGTACATCTCTTCCTTCTCTCCCTCATGCTATCAAGTCATCAGCAAACATTATGGTTTTCATCCTTTCCTCCTTTCCTTGCCACTTTATTCGTGACCATTTCCTTTATTGTTACAAAGAGTAGTGGTTAGAGAGCACCCCACTCTTCTCCTCATATTTTATTTGGAACTACTCGGTCCACCCCGTCTTCATCTTCACAACTCATGCTATCTTCATACATGCATACTCTTTACTCTCATTACTATAAGAGAAATATTGCCACAGGTCAAGTGAACTGAATAAACAAGATAACAGAATAAAACATAAATTAGTCTTGTATCCACACTATCACATGTTTGCTCCGTGTCCATAAATACCATTACCAAGTTCTTACCAAATTCATATCTTCTTTCCATAAACTATTATATGGTGAAGATCAAGTTTATTGTAGATTGGTTCCTCTTTCTGCCTTCCTTCCATTTTCTTTATTATTCTCTTTTCCAATATCTTCTCGTATATGCTTGTACAGTGTGCCACATCAACGTTATTCCCGTACACCTCTTTCGGTCTCCTTTCTTAAAAATCTGTACTATAATTACCTTCTTACATTGTTGATAGAATGCACTGAATAAAATCTCTTAGAATTTAAATATTGTTTAAAGTAAAATGGAAAGCCATCACACTTAATTGAGGGATACTGGAATAGTAATTGTTTATATAAAACACATTTTAAACACAATCTTTCATTGTCATGGGTAGCTTCTTCATGTTCAGAGTACAAATAAATTATTAGTTCATACAATGGACCTGAAGAAATTGGCTGTGTCAACAAAAGCTAGTTATTAACATCTACTTTTACTTCAACTATTTTTCTCTAGGCTTTAGTTTCATTTTAAAATTACCAGATTTCGGGAGGGAGAGGGNGTGCTCTCATATGACGTTGACTTTATGTTTCACCTTGTCTAAACTGAAACATTAAACCCCCCATTAATATGAATTTACATTGTCAAAGATATATTATGTATACAAAAAAAACCTAAAGCTAGGGATTTGTGAAAATTAGAATTTTTTAGCCGAACTTTAAATTGATACTTGGTCTCACTCAGCAATTTCGAGCCCCTTGTAGAAGGACAATTTTATATACTTTGAGTGACTCACTGTTTACTCTTCTTTCTACTTGTCTGGATGTTGTTTGTAAAATGTTCTGATGGGCAGGATTGTAATAAGACATTTGGCTACTGAAATATTGTCCTGGTTGTTGAGTGTAGGATAGTATACAACAGAGATAAAGAAGGAATAGAAATTGATATCATTGTGGGGTTGATATAACACCTACAGTTCAGGACACAACTGCTAACACAACTTAGTTTACATTTTACTAAATACAGCTTAAAATTATGTCTAATTTCTTTCTATGGGTTACCTGGCGGTCTAAGGGTAAGGTGTCAGACTTCTGTGTTGGCGGCCGGGGTTCAATCCTCGGTCCCGGCATAGATTTATCTGATTACCAAACCCTTCCTTCACCTCTGACAAGACATCTTGTGAATGTGGGGAATGCCAGGCCTCCACCGTGGTTCGGATTCCACGTTAAACTGTAGGTCCTCCATTTCATCTCACAATCACCCTACCATTACACATTAGCGTAAGTGTGTATAACCCGAACGGGTAGTAGGACGCGGTGCTAATAATAATTCTTTTTATGATAGTAGATGTTTTTCTCTCTTTGGGATAACCTCAATATTGAAAGTCTTCTCCCTCTTGTGACTATCCTCCTACCATACCCCCAACGCTAGTGCTGGAAGACACTAGGTTACCTTGGCTGTAGTGCGCTACCTTTAGTTGTCCTCAGCTAGCTTTCTTGCGGGGTGAGACTTCTTTCTCTGTACTTTGGTCAATTGGTAGAGCCAAGTAGGCTGTCCTGGATCTTTTAGGATAGCTAGTCAGGCGATCTTCAATGAATAAAAAAAAATAAGTTGGGTTGGCCCCATCACTATCACATGCCCTACCACAGTGGTACTGGGCCAAAAAGAAAAGGGGGAGGAGGTAACAAGCACTGTTACTATCACTCCCCACCACTGGCGCTGGACCAACAGGAAAAAGCAAAGGGGAAAGGAGGGGTAACACTACCCCTAATTTTAGCATGGTTAGCTTCTTGAACCGGCACTTCCACACATCCGCCTTTTATCCAGAGTCAAAATTATAACATAATATCCGGTACATTAAACAAACCCAAATACTGACGCTGACTGTCCACAATTTCGCGCAATTGAACAAGTCGCCACTGACAGATAGCATTGTACTTATATTAACACTTATCTAAACTACGCCACACAATAAAACACACTAGAAGCTAAATATGCTGCGTTAGAGAAATGACCGGTAACCATTCTCAGCCACCTTTCCCCCACCAGACTGGACAAGAGGTTTGGGGGGTGGGGGAGTTAGCAAATGTCTGCTGAATGCCCACAACCTAGAACCAAGATTTGTGAATAGTGAGACTTTTAACTGCCACTTTTCCAAGCAACCAACAGTGCAAGCATAAAAGTCCTTTTAAATGTCATCACCAATAAAATAGATCCATTCCAGATGAGAAGGGAATGGATAAATTGTTTATGGCTAAATATTCTCACCCAACCCTATTTTCATGGACATTGGTTTAAAACTATCAAATTGACTCCTAAACAGGGTATGGATTTTGTTAACTTGTCATTTCCCTTTTTTTCTGGTGCATCACAACAGACATTGTTCATGTGTAACATACATTCTGTTCATGATCTCTTGGTTGTGGAATCTTTTTTGTATAACTTATTGTTTTGTTATTTTGAATCTTTAGTTCATATCATCTTAGTTTTCATCCCCTTTGGGTGATTTTAACTCACTTTATAGTCGTTTTAATTCCTCCCGAGTCATTTATAGGCACTTTTGAATTGTTATTCTTATGTATTTATGTTTAATAAGTACTTATTTTTTAATACTATTGATATTACATAAATGCGTAAACACTTTAACATAAAAATTGTAATCACACAGTTGCCCACATGAAAATATAATGCAAACAATGAACTTTATATCCTTTTTACTTGTATTGTTGTAAAATACACATTGCTGGCGAGACAGTGAACTAAGCTGGAGAGGGTTGCATTGGGATGTATTTGTAAATCAATTTTATATTCAGTAGACTGCAAGAGTTTAGTTGTAAAGGCATTTCAACGTGTAGATATTTTTTTTGTTTCCGCTAATTGTAAAGTATGTGTTTGATTTATTCGCAGACATTCATTACAAGTTTTTATTTACATAGATAATTGTTTGTAAATTATCACACGTTTATTTCCAAATTACTTTTAATTATTTTTCCATGAGTAATATTGTATTACTCTTTTTATTTTAAATATTAGTAGTATTATAATTTCAAAGATTTTTTAAGTCATAACAAATAATTAACGTTAATTCATATTGTTAAGTTTTAATTTTATTATATATTTATTGAACTTAAACTTGGCTCTGTACTGGTTAGCTTTTTGATTAGCTAGCTCAAGCTCGAATCTAAATGACAAAACTTTAGTTTGCAGACCCTTAGCTAAAGCCTAGTGGTCACTGATTGGATGTTGTCTTCTTTAGTTAAAACATCAAATTATATTAATTTTGAAACTGATTTAAGCAGAATCTGTAAAATATTTTTAATCTAACACATCCATGTGTAAAAATATTTCAAATATAACTAAAACACATTTCAAAAATGGACTTTCAAATGTAGTAATATGTAAATTCTTTAATTTGTATATCATATGTACATATTATATTAGATGGGATAAAGTGTTTATAATTTCTTCCCTTACAGTTGATTTTGGAATAATGTATTTGTGAATATGTACTTTCCATATTCTAAAGAAAATTATTTTGAAATGTAGGGTGATAGGTTTTGTTTTTTTGTTTTTTAAATATCTCTATATGATCAGTAAACCTTAAAATAACTGTTTTGTTTTTTTTATTTCAGATTTATTTATTATAACTGACTGAACTTAGTTTTCAGTTAAAAAGAAACCGGTACTGGTATAGTTTCTTCCAAAGGATCTAGTAATTTTGTAATAGTCTTTATTGTATTAAAATTTGAACATAGCAAACATAAAATGTGTTAGTGAATGACATTGATTAATAATTAATGACATTTATTAATAATTAATAAATCTATTAGGTATATTAAGATGAAATTATCTAAGGTGTATGTGTACACAGATATTTTTCAAACAAAAATACCAAATTAGTTTATTTTTCAAAATGCTTTAAACAATGAAGTCAAATTCAATTTTTTATTTTAAACTTTATAGTACTGTGAATGTATATATATATATATATAT